>CAJUYH010003791.1:0-30402 GCA_910591685.1 Galerucella tenella | reverse complement strand
CTTGACTTTCTAGTCTTGTGTACTCAGCTATAAAATATTCACCAAATAGATCTACTACTATTCCCTGAAAGTTTCTTCAGGAAATAAGGACAAAAAAAAAGGACAAAAAAAATATTTTAGGTCTCAATGAATGTCACTTCAATATACATACATATACTTATATGTAGGTATTTCGAGAGCCTTTGTAAGCAGCCATGGCCAGTTGTATGATTGTTAAATTGAGCTGGATCATCTTAACCACTAAAATACGTCTCCAGCTTGCATCGGCATCTCTTAATTTTTGTTATACAGTTCATGAAACAATGTTCATTCTAATTAGGGAAGAGGAGAGGAACACCCCCTTTTTGTTTCACATACCGATCAACCTCGCTCTTGTCACTTAGAACAGTCTATCTTCATATTTTGTAGGGTGATGTAAGCAAATGTGACATTTATTTTTCTAAAATTGGGAGAACATGGTCAAAATTGACTCTTTAACCGAATATGCGAGAAAATGATACCATGCTGCAATATCAAAAACCGTTTCGATAGTTGAGCTACGTCCGTCAAAGTCCGCTTTAGAGCAGCATATATTAAGACCATTGTGGCAAATAAATAAGTGGAACCAAGCGATCAATTTAGTAATAAAATCTAAAGACAACAAATTATGGATGGCTCATTGAGAATGATTTTATACACAGGAATTATTATGAAGGTATCACAGCTATGGAGCTTTTGCAAAAGAAGTATTTTTCGTGCAATTGCACGCGAAGTCAGTATTTCGCGTTATCAGCACAGTCCGCAAAATTTAATTTCGCGGCCATTACCCATAGCAACGGCTGCAAAACCAAACGTCACTTCCAAATTTGACATTTCTAAAATACTACAAGACAAGGACTATGTTCTATTGAATACCAATAAGTATATAAGTGAAAATATTATTTAGGATCAATATTAGTTTAACGGAAGTATACCCAGGCAATCTAATTTACAGAAACATGAATTCCTGCATCAAACTCTGGGGTTATTAGCAGAATGACATACACAATACAAAAAGTGATTCAAATGTCTTGATACATAGAATGTCTTTAAGAAATTGGAAATTTTTGTTTTTGCAGTCCATCATACACTTAATTCTGTTCTTGCTTCTGATGAATATAGTGGGCATTCTAGGATCATGTGCTTCATAGTTAAGGTAGTTCTGCAGTTTGTACATTCTGGTGACGTGTCATTATTCAGTATTTTTATGAGTTAATATTTGTGTGTCCAATTTGACTTCGGTCGATAACTGAATCTCTCTCTAACACATTGTTTTCCCTATACTTACCGTTGAGCTCTCTTAGCCCATCTACCAGTATTGTCGGTGGATGATACATGTATACGTTGGAAATTTTCGTTAAAAATATAAATATTTGCCGAGGAACCGGCAGTAGATCGTCAAAAATCGTAAAATCGCCTTTCTTCTTCGCATTTTTGGAATAAAAGCTAAATTTGACCATGTTCCCCCAATTTTAGAGAAAAAAATGTGTGCACCCTCGAAAATGTAAAGATAGACTGGGGTTGTTCGGGTTTTCATTTTCTAGATGACTATTTGAGGGTATTCCGCTCATCTATGTCCATTGTGTATATATTTTTTTACTTCTAGAAAAATGTAAATTTTCTTTGTAGTTGCTTAAGAGTACCGGCGAATATGATAGTTACTTACTTAATTTATTGTCTTATGTACTAACCTCTATGTAAGATACAATTAGGACGATAGAGTAGAAAATAAGAACAGTAGAAGCAACAAATAATACGTAAATAGTGCGATTGCATGGAGAGTTGCAAAGAGTCGGTGTAAAATAGAATGTGAGAAGTTATATTTGATAACCATACCTTTTTCAACTGAATAAAATATGTACATCCATTGTAACAACATTTATAAGCACGTTCTGAGTACTCTAAACAATTCTATCGATAGAAATGGAATATTTAGATCCATTTTATTTGATATTTTGCTTTATATATTCTTAAGGTGTTTTTTTTTCTATCGATAAAAAACTTAGACACCGAAGGCTTCTAAAACTACAAGGAATTTGGATGACCCATCATGGAATGTGTGCTAGGAAAGACGAAATGTGTATTTAGAAAAAATATAAAAGAAAGCCTCAAACATTCGTCATATTAAAAAACTACATGCGTTCATTAAAATATTATCTAACTCAAAAATAAGGACCAGGCACTGACTATACAGTAAATTTAAAACCAAATTGATAATTTCTGAGTTTTTATTTATATTTTGAAAAAATCTTCCATTTTATACCATAAAATGTTGACTTTATATAACTTTTGGGTATTTTTTGTGTGTTTTGAAGACTTTTTCGAAATCTAAATAAAATATCCAAGGGAAAAATTCTCAAATGATCCGTGCTTAGTCCTTTATACCGGTATATCCACACGTTTTTTTACTTTTTTTTGGTAATAAATTTTCTGACGATACAAAAAAATAGGTTAAACTATTTATCTAGGTATCTACAAAACCTGTTAACAATTTGCTTAACACTACTACAAACGTATTATGATGCTAAAAATATTATTAAATAGAAAATGATGCTCACAAAAACTATGAATTATTTCATATAATTCTTAATTTCTTGACTATTTATATCAATCCATTCCTTATCTACCAAACATTTTTACCAAACAGAGATAAAAACATTCTTTATTCATGTGAACTGTTATTGATCACTCTATGTTAGTGGAAATCTAGAAATTGTGAATATTAAACTCATTTAATCACACTCTTTACATTACAAGTAGCAACTCTATGCTCTACTGTTAATGATGTAAGCAGATTCTTGATCTATACATGAAGCTGTTAAATTCCATATAAAATTCGTCTCTGTAACTCAAGAAATAAGGTGAGCAAAAACCATTTTGATTATAACCAGCTTTCATGAAAATCGGGAATGTTGGTTTGGTTTGGTTGAAGTGAATATAACATTTTTCTACACCCACATGTATATTATCCATTTCCTGCACAGTTTACAGAATGGAAATGTAGGCCATATCGGTTAACTGAACGTATATGATTTCATATACATCCTAGAACGTATATGAAATCCACCAATCAGCATTCCCGTTTAGTACTCATCACTCATCTTTTTTTAATTTTAAGAAACGTCAAAATAACTTGTCAAAAAAAGTCTCTCTCAGAAACACTGGATCAAGGATATTCATTTACAAAAGTAAACTTAAATAAAATAATCCCTATAAATTAATAACAAATACTAAAAACAGAATAAAATGGGTATTTAAGGGACTACCGATGGAAGTCAGTTCTTATAAAATTATCCAATACTTCTGACATTACATTAGTATGAACCTTGATAGGCGAGTGGTAAGAAGTACCAGACGCTCACGCGGTAGGTCCGGGTCCGATTCCCCGTGTAGAAGTTTTTTTTATTGTTAATTTTATTTTTAAATAATTATTCTGCTTGATATTAATAACGACAACAGGTAGACGCTTGAAATATTTAGAAGAATATTTATTATTATAGATAAAGGTGCGGGAGACCGACTGGCAGCATCTACTTATAACAATATTTGAAAAGGGAAACCGTAACATGATACAAATTGTACATTTAAAAACTGTAGGTTTATCACAAAAAATTAGTGAAGACATAAAATTGAATTGGTACGATTATGAGTAAAATTGTTGAAAATATTTAATTTCAAGTTATATTTATTTTACAGTTTATTCAAATGTTTATTCTCTAGATTTTTCTTGAATGGGTCGTAGAAAAAATATACTGTTCGACTCGTGTGGATTGTCCATATCGCACTCGAACAATTGAGCACTCCGCCTACGGCGTCGTGCTCAAACTTCGTCCTCGTGCGATATGGCCATCATATCCACACTAGTTGCACAAACTACTATTTTGGTACAATATGTGGCTGGTAGATTTTCCGTTGGTTTTATATAATATCAGGGCCTTCTATAGCTGGCCCTGATAATATCCAGTCTCTCCTCAAGAGGAATACTCAACAAAGTTCTTAATTACAATTTTCTGTAAAAATTGTGGGTATTTATGAGGTGTGTTACCAATAGATGTCGCTTTCATTGCGTTTTTAACATTTCCTTCATTTGAGGATATGTATTGATGTGATTTCAGTGTCGTCTTCAGGCCATGATTATGTTCTCAGAGCTCTTGATTAGGGAATATCTACCTCGTACTGATGAGGGGCAAATAAGCCGAAACCGGATCCTTCTAATTGCAATCCAGAATGATTGGTTATAACTTGTAGATGAAGTTTAACCTAGAAGAGTAATTCAATGTCTGCCGGGGCATGTAACCCGAGGAGTAGTTGTTTTTTCTTAGTGTCCTTGTCTCAATTTATAACCATTCTAGTATGAATAACAGTCGGACTAAGACATGAAAATATTAAATACCTGGACTACTAGAAGTCAACTGACAGGATTGGTTCTTTCAGTAATAACCACTCTGATATATCTGAATCATCATAATATGCAAAACACGCACTGGTTTGAGTCGGTTCCGATCGGTACAACTCGACTAGATAAAACTTTTTGGTTCCTACCCAAATAGATTGGAGCACGCGCACTGATTCGGATCGGCACAGTCGGGACCTTTCGTTTCGGTGCAGAGAAGGGAGCTTCTTGCGGAAGGTTTGACGGCTATATTCATATTTGCACCTACAGATAAATAATCTGCCTTCCGTCATTTCTAGGTTATATGATAGTGTGACAAGCGAGCAATTTCAAGTTTCAAAAGTGTTTGAATTGTCCGATGTATTTAAACAAGCAACTACCAATAGACCAGCAGGTAATGAGAGGAGCTGAACTTGTTTTTGCTTGCTTGTTTTCTTAGTGCTAATAACTCAAAAAACTTTATACTAAATTGAAATATTTAAAAAACGTCTCCTCGTCCGCTAACTAATCAGAAAACTGATAAAAACGCTACAATACATAGCAATCCTGATATATTGTCAGCATTCCAGTCTTCTATCCATTTTTATACAATGTTAAGTTGTCCACTAATGAACGTTTGCTGTATGCCAAGCTCACCCGTGCCGAATAGCAGTGGAGGACTCAATAGCGTTTGTCAGGCTCAAAGGCATTTCTCTCATCAGTTATCAGCTAATTTCTTGATTTCCATATTTGGTCTCTTCTATTATATCTATGAGTTTACCAATTTCTCTCTGATATTTGAACAGTTACCATAAATGTCTCACGATTTAACTCTTTAGTTTGTAACATTCAAATGCAATGTCAGATGTAGATACATCAACATTTTTTATTTTATAAGGTGAGAATCGCTTGATGATAAGTGTACTTTTAGTGACAAACTAATTCATGTTGGAGTAGTGTGAAGGAGCCATTAAGTACAGTATTCAAATTACTAGATTCCTATTGTGTTAACATTCTATTGTGTAATGGGCAGGTGCTCTCTTTTCTACTGGTTAGTTTTTGGTATGTCATAGCTAATTATTATACTGCCTTCTATCTGTATATATTGTCTAACTGAACAAATGATTGTGGAGTAGGTAGCATATTATCAAAATAACAATTTGACAAACCGTTCTTTCTGAAGTGACTAGAATGTTATTAGATAAAGATTTATATCAGATTATGAATGTTGGTGTAAGAGTCTTTGAATGCTTTTATCTAACTTTCTTGAATATTTGTGGATTCTTCTAGAAGAATTTGGCATCCAATAGTATTTGAGCAAATATGTCCAAGGTTGTGTGAAGCTTATACATCTTCTAGATAAGTGACTTGTGATGTGAAGTACTGTATGTTTTTGCTTGGTTCCAAATAATTACAAACATATTTTTGTTCTCCTAACCTATTTTTGGTACTTTCTAGCAGCTACCACTGAAAAATTTTACAGAAAAATTCTGTAAAATATCTCCTGCCTGAGCATCACATTTCTTGGAAACCATCTCTATTTTATATTCATTTATTTGGCAATAAATATTTGGATTTGAAATTGAAGGCAAAAGTTTTTTATTATTTTTTTATAAGTATAATTATGAGCATCATTTTTTAATTAAGGATATTTTGAAATTTATACTTGGCAAGTTAATTTTGAACACATGTCATCATAATATATTTGTTTTTTGTTAATTGTTTATCGCAGTCTCTTTTTTTGTTATAGGCATTTAGCTGCGTGGCCAATTTATTGTTACATAAAGTGTATGGGAGGAGGGGGTCAAGAATTTGCAACAATCATCTAACATTAGAAATAAAGAGCATACTCTTGTTCATTTTAGGAACTACTTGCCTGTGTTTATCTTTAAAATTGCTTTTCCTAACATAAATGGTACTGTTGTCAAATCCTTTCCCGAATTAGGGTATTATTTATATATAGGGATTACAGGAAAATTATTGCATTAAACGACAAATTTGAAAAAAAAAGCTTTAACTAATAACGCTTGTATGTAGTGTCTTTAAAATTAACGCTATTTTTGAAAAGCGTTGAATTATATTCATTGATTGGGAACGTTTAATTGTATAAAAGACAATAAATACAAGCTATCATCGTATAAACCCTGCTTTAAATAATTTAAAGAATAAAGGTTGATGTGTTTCTGTATAACGATGACCTATGGTGTAGACGGCCCGCAGTAAGTGCCTTGTGGTATCCCCAAATTCATTGCATAACACATTTACTTTCTATTTGAGACTTGAGTTCATTTACTTGTGTCTCTATCGTGTTCTTCAATTCTGAAATTTAAACAGGTAAACATTGAGATTATATCAATGAAACAAAAAATAATATTATTAACTTCGCACATATTCGTTCACACACATTCTTTATGCTAAAATATTTAAAAATTAGAGACAGTATAAACTTTTAAGTTGGAAATCTGAGACAGAAATCTGACATTTTGGTGGTTCTAACCAATAGCAATACTTAAATTATTTTAGCCAATCATTCGGTATTATACTGATAAAACTGCTTCCTCATCAATAATACCTTGTTTACATTGAAACGTCAACATTTTACTTTGAATTTGTCATTATTGACAACTAAAAGTGCTTCGAAGTTTATTGAAAAATGAACACAAACCGATTCAGTGCCATCACCCAGGAGAATATTGGACATTTAATACATTTATAGTATATTAAGTATCAAGAACGGTAAGGGTTGTTTACCGGTCGACAGCAATGTTTGTTCCAATTTTGCTGGAGAACGGTAAACAACCCTTAACGTTGGAAATGTTTATACCATTTTTTGCGCGATCGTATTGAAACTTCGAATAAGATAATTTAAACTTCTTCGGAATGAACGAAATGTCAAAAGTGACATTTATACTTCTCGATCAGTATAAAATATAATTTGCATTTTGCTGAAATTGTTTTCATGCTATTTATTACTTTTTATATTGTTCTGTTCGATTCTGTTCATTAAAAAAATCTTTTTATTTTTTTGTTCCTTTTGTGTAATGAATGAAGTAATATATTATTTAGGACCATTTAAATGTATGTAGGGCTATTACTTACCGACGTCTGAACAGTAAGTAAATAAATTTTTTGCGCGATCGATCTTTTTTGTTTATTTACAGCATCGGTTGTTAGGACGGTAGGTTGTGTTTACTGGTTTCTAAGTCTAACACGTCGGTAAGTGATTTACTTACCGTTCAGACGTCTGTAAGTAAATTACTCACCGACGTCTTAGCCCTACATACATTTCAGTGGTCCTAAATAATATATTACTTCATACTTCATATTCATTACACAAAAGGAACAAAAGAAATGAGACTTATATTTTTTTAATGAACAGAACCGAACAGAACAATATAAAATGTAATAAATAGAAAACAATTTCACCAAAATGGAAATTATATTTTAAACTGTTCGAGAAGTATAAATGTCACTTTTGACATTTCGTTCATTTCGAAGAAATTTAAATTATTTCATTCGAAATTTATTTCAATACGATCGCGCAAAAAATGGTATAAGCATCTCGAACGTTAAGGGTAATACCGGTCTCCAGCAAAATTGGAGGCTTCACTATGCTCAGATTGCTCAGCCTCCAAACATTGCTGTCGACCGGTAAACAACCGTTCTTAATACTTAATATACTATTAAATTGCTGAAAAAAATAAGCTTCCCAAATACAACTCGCTCTTCAAATTTTATCACATAATTTTTTATTTTCATCACTCAAACTTGTTTATTTGAGGCAAAAACATTCAAACAAACCGAATTTAGATAAAATCCCTCGTCCTAACGGACACGTGATTTTATCAATCGGTTTGTTTTCATATTTTCGCCAAATAAACAAGTTTTCGTAGAAAAGAAAAAATTATCGATAAAATTTGAAGCACTCGTGGTATTACTTTTGATAAATTCGTACTTAGGACAAGACATCCTAATTATAAATTCAGTGAAATATCGTCAGAAGGCATAAAACAATACTTGGAGACAATATGATGAGTATAATTTCATGAGTGCGATTCGATAGAATAAGGAATTGAATATCTTCACCAGCATTTTTTCACATCATAATATGCAAAATTATCATAAATGTTTTTGTCCGAATGAGAATTTTTCCAATCGATTCAATATAAGAGGGTTGTCTTTTAATTTCCACGAAGATAAATGAACTTTTGCATCTTTTCTAACCAAATCTAGAAGTAGTTATTCCACTCGCTTGTTGGTACATTTAAAATAGAGTTTTTGACTGCGTTGACTGTATTTTCTGGGGGCTGGAACCTTTGACTACGCAGCTCATTCTTAATTTTTAGCAAAGTAAAAAGTTTGTTGGTACTTAGGTCGGGACTGTATTTAGGATGACCCGCTTTTAAAACAGATGTCGCCACCATCTCTTTGGAAGTACTTGGGAGAACGGATTGCTTCGTCAGTTTTGGTTCATTTTGGAACACCCAAACACCAACGTCTCACGACAGTAATAATTTGGCTTTCACGCACTTTGGGATTTTTAAATTTACACGCTCTCAGTTCTCTAAGTTGTCTTGTCAGTTTGTAGTGTTGCTTTTTGTTTTTAATTTAACTACAAATGTTTGTGGACTGTTGGTGGGTCCTAATCGGTTTGAGGAAGGGAAGGAAAATGTGAATATTTCAAGAATTATGGAATTCCCTTCCCCTTCTCGACAAAATATCAAATAATTTGTACGGCAATAGAACCAGCGTCGCATGATAGGAAAATGTGAATTTAATGATCTCACGTGCCAAAGTAGGAACACGGAAAACTTCTGGTCAAAAAACCCTGGGAGTCGCTGATTAGCAAAATATTAAATCTTAGCAGGTGCCAGATAGGAAAAATTACAGGATCACCGGTCACCTAATCTTAAGGAAGCACTTGCAAATAACTGGAATCTATAGGGATTAAACTATGTGTCGGGTGTGTATGGAAGAGGAGGAATCTGCTCACCATTTTCTTTGAAAGTGAAGCACTCTTTTATTCTAGATATTCTAGACTCCTAGGACTAGAGCGCGTAAGGGGAGGTTTCTCCAAGTGAAGGACAGTTGAGTCTGATACTGGTCTCTTCTAAACTGTACAAAAAGCCTTTGATTTCCAGGACTTGAAGCCGAAATAATAAATTAATCTATACTAATATGCCGGTCTTATATACATACTATGAAATTTTGAGTTACATTTCGCCAAAAATTTGTAAAAGTATATATCTCTCTAATACTAATTTCAGCCAGTAGCTATATCAAAATTATGGTTATTTAAATTTAAATTTTCCTTATTATTATAATTAAGTTATATTGAATTGATTTCGGGAAAAATAATGTTTAAACTGTCTTTATATTTTCAAATATCACTAAGAAGCACAATGCAAAAAGTACTTACCTACTGTACTAAAATACTAGCGACGCAAAATCATACCAATCCAAAAAGAAAAAAGGAGAACAACGAAAATAAAAAATTAAAATGCAAAACAATTTATTACTTAAAAAGTATACAAAAATAATAAAAAAGAAAAAATGTTTAACGCTAATAGAGAAAATCAATATTTTTAGAACATATAACAAGATTCAGTTGGATTTTTTGAGATAATTATGTTATATACAGGAGGAGGTTTTAGTTTTTCGATAAACAGAAAAATATGAAATTTGACAAATTATAGCTATTATACTAGGAATTCCGTTATATTTCCAGCTTTCCATCAATTTCTTATTAGTGAAATATTGTAACTTGCATTCTGAGGAGTGAAATACAATAAATAAGACACTAATGCCCAGTCTTACCAACCATATCCTAAAATTAGGTAATACCCGAATTGGATTCAGGAATTCCTGACTAACTTCAGGAAATGGTTAGATATCTGAGCATTAGATTCCTAGTGATAGGTAGGTTGCGATTGTGTGAAAATTTTGAGAAATATTAATGTTTTTATTCCCAAATAGTTTTTACACACTTCGCCATAACAATTTTGATTAATGGCGTATAATGCTATGTTTATTGATGACAAAAAATATTTCAGTTCTAGTTTAAGTGTTTAAGTTTAAGTGAAAAGTGGGGGTTTGAAAAACAAATCCGTCTCGAAGGACCAAAATGTTTGATTGCAACGGAAGTTTACTTAAAGATAATTATGCCTATTCCGGTGTTCAAATTAAGAAATAGCTTAGGGCTGTGTGACGTCTTGAAAGTTGGATATAGAACGAACATTCTCGAATGTCATTATCATTATTGTTTAATATCAGATAATCCTGTTATGTATAAAAATATTTCTTTACTCGCAAACAAAACATTCAGCAGATATAAAACATCATATTGTTTTTGGAGCACATCAAAACATCTTAAGTAAAAGATCTAGAAGTACAAAATAATAATAGTTAATAATGAGAAGTGGAAGAAATACAAACAAGGCAGAAGTTTGGGTGTATTTTTGGCAATACGGTATAGTTATACTGTTTTTATACCATGCCGTTTGAATTGGAATTTACAGAAAATGTAGTATTCACATTTGTCGTACGTAATCTAATAGCAATAGCACAATTTTTAATATTCAAATTACTTGTAGGCTTTCAAAACATTTTCAAAATTAAAACCATCTGAAATTATACCTAGGTGCAGAAAAAGTCCACCTTGAAATGTTGATGGATGTTGATCTTTTATAACTTTTATTTTCGACCCAAAGTTGATCATTTTTTTACTGCTATACCAGAAAATCTGGTAGTTTATGGAAAATAAAAAATTATGCCGCTGGACTAAAGGGTCTTAGCGGCTCGCTCATCAAAAAATTCTACTTCCCGTTTAAATAACACAGGAATTTTTTTTGTTTTAATTGGATTTTTCGTTATTAAGAATTTTTTGTTCCAAAAAACTTCATGGCTTCCGTAGAAAATTAAATTCTCTACAAAAATATGTCTTTGGTCGAAGACTACTAAGTTATAGCACAGTATATGAACGAACCAGTATGTTATCTCGTGACATCACACTGCCGAGCTCGCTGTGACCCACAACGTCGTTCGGATGACTATATCATCCGGCGGCCAGTGCTGTGCTGCGATCCAACCAAAGTGCAAGTTGTGAATTTGCGAATAAAATCATTTATTACAGCTTATATTTTTACGGCTTTTTGGTATTATTTATATGGTTTATAAGAATTTTTTTGCGATGGATACCATTAAAAAGAAGAAATCAGGTAGTGTGTGTGTAGGTCGTGGATGTAACAATAAATATTATAATTGTGATAAGAAATTTTACCGTTTTCCAAAGGATTCAGAAAGGTGAGAAACTGTTTGTATTTTCATACGAAATGTATGATACTTTATTATTTGATCTTCATATTACATTTATAAGCCTTAGTTTTATGCATTGATTTAATTTGTTGTTTTTGTTTCAGAGATAAAGTTTGCGATGCGATAGGCCTGACTTGATGCCAAAAATAGAAACTCTATACAATAGTAGTCATCGTTTATGTGGTGCTCATTTTGAACCAGACATGATTATGCAACATCATCAAAGAAAACTTCTTTTAAAAAAAAGGTATTCCAATTCCAATTTTGTGGTTAATTAAAAAATGTTCGGAAATTCATACATGCAGCGTATGTGAGACGTATTCACAAGCGTATCAGAATTTAGACGATTCGTCTTTATACTGTTACCTTAGAGCTTATGAACATACGAATAAGGATACTTTTGGAAACTTGAATATGCCGCATGAAAATTTTGTACAATACATCTCATTATTAAAAACATTATTCTTAATGACTTTTGGGAAAGTTGCTAAGGAAGATAATATTGTTGAATCACTCATAAATATTAGTCAAACAACAGAGTTTGTACATTCTTGTGTTGATTTTCCAATGAAATATTTAATGAAACTTTTCTTCAGGGTACAATTATATTACACATTAAAATTTGTCAATGAAAATTTCAAAAACCAATGAATATTTTGTATGACTATTGTTTTATTAACTCATCAGTATACTGTTCTACAATATTAAAGAAAAAACATTTAACACGTTCAAGTCATTTTAAAACGTATGCACCTACGCCTATGGTAAAATGAATCGTAAAACGATCCGTTCAAGGTTATCAAAAGCTCTGGCAATTTATACTACTGGTTGGTTCATATACTGTGGTTATAGCCCGTCAAACAGTAACAAGGAAAAAATACACATTAAATTCCTTTTAATTCCTCATTCATGTTTCTGCTTTGACAACATCAATATGGAGATGGAATTAAAAAAGTTATATAAGATCCAAATATGTTTGTAAAGTTTCTTTTCGAGTGAGTCGTGAAGGTATAGAAAAGTGTTAAGGTCTAAATAATATGAAAACAATATTCGTTCATCACTAAAAAAAATCCAGATTGTGACATTGTGAAATGTCTAAAAACGATTTTCGGACAAATTCTGAAGTTTATAGATTCTTCAAGGCACATCGTAGTTATTGTTGGTTTGACTGTACTATAGCAAGCACAACCAGAGCGCAGTGCTGCTTTAGTTTGTCTTTTAATGCTTTTTAGACAGTATATAAGCTCGACGTGTTTTTACGATGTATCTGAGTGCACTTCTATCGTTAAAAAGCTCTTAATTTTTTTAATAATATTAATAACATAACTATTAACGTTATCTTATTTACTAGAGTTTACAACGATAATTTTAAAAGGCCATAAAAACATATATCTAGGTATTTTCAAACATCTACATTCTTCATTAGGGAAATTTGATATTCTCTATAAATAAATTTAAAATCGGGAAATAATTACAAACTATAAAAGGTTCAATTTAATAATTGATTACGCTTTTAGTGATTTATTAACACTTGAATAATAGTCCAACGGTTTGGGGCAAGCAGAAATTATATTCTCTTATGTTTCATCATCTTCCAGACAATGAAGGCAAGTCAAGACTTGCACTGTCTTCCGAAAGTCCAAGTCACAGCATATGATGGTTTAGATGACAGTGGATTGTTAAAATGATTGTTAGACACCGTAGGTCTTGACTGCAATAGCCTAACCTTTGTTTGGATACATTTTTCGAAGGATGACTATAAAAGCCTTTGAATGTACCAATCCTGGTATATTGTGCCAGAAGTCTATAGCTCTTCTTAGAGACCAGGTGGTTAGTGTTTGCTTGGCAAAACTTATTGCGATGCAATAAAAACTAGCGGCACCTTCCCTGACAAGAGAGGTTGCCTTCTCATTTTCATCCATGCCAGAGTAGCCAAAGATCTATATCAGCGATACCCTGTTGAGTCTTTTTTGGCAGTCTAATACCAATTTCGACGTTACACGGTAAGATTAAGTGCTTTCAAGCCGCTTGGCTATCCGAGAAAATTTGTGTATGGATTGGTTTGCTCCAATCTCTCTACACATAAAGCAATGGAGTAAATTTCCGCCTAAAATATGGTTGCAAAGGATCCTAGAGAGGATGAAATTTCTGTCCTAGGGTGTTTTTAAACCATCGGCGTACCAACAGATGTCTGCTCTTAAAAGTCCCTCTTTACTGAGGACCCATTCATCTCTATTTTGAATTGGGAAAACGTGGGACATATTACCCATCAATTATAATTTCACATTTATAGAGATTATCACATTTTCAAGAAGCATACTACAGGTGATATTTGCATTTCTACGAATGTGTCAATTTTCATTGTGTCAATATTACAGTAAGCTTAGCTATTTCACGAAAAAAAGCATTTAATTTATCTTAATACGAAAAATATTTGGGATTCTATTATGTTTCAACTACTTTAAATTGGAAAAGTGTTACACTAATTTGGAAAACAGCGTTAAATCTTAGCTGAGTTCATTTTCAATAACAATTAGCAGCTTATCTCCCACAAAAAATAGAATAAATTTGTAACAGTGGCAATACATTCAAAGAAATGTAAGCTAATCATAAAAACCGCCAGAGCTGTTGTCAGGTGGGAGGATATTGTTTGAAAGAGACATAAATTAAATTTAAATGAAGTTTAACGTTCAAAATAAAGCAAAACTTTTGAGTCGTATGTGCCGAGAAAATTTGGCACGAAATTTGTTTTATGTGTCTAGGAGCATAACAAAATAAAACATGCTACTATTGCCACAACTGTCAGTATTTCAAATATTAAAAATGGGATGCGGCGAGTGGAGAATTGATAATGATTTTTTAGTACAAAGAGGTGGAAGAAAGTATCAAATTGACAAATAAACATGAAATATTGTACAATAAATAAAGCAGCTTCACCAGTTTAAGACAAGGGAGCATTTGTTGCTGATACTCAAATTGTAAAAAGGGCCCTTAATTATTTTGAAAGTCCGACAGATCCGTAATGAACCTCTTTCACGCATGAGAGATCAGTATTACCAGAAATTGAATGGACCTGTCTGGGTTTTTTTCTCATTATATAGAAATACAGAAGATAAGACATGTGGTGACACTTTTTCCAATTTTTATAAAGAAAATGAAGGAGTGAGATATTAATTTGAAAAAACTTCGATTATGATATGCTAATATTTGTTACCAAGCTCATTAATTGACTTCACTAAATCAACTTTACACATTTTGATTTCTAGTTTTTATAGAAACAGTTTTGATTTTCCAATTTCTCGTGAAATATCCAAATTATTATCTAACATCACATTTGGGAGAGTTTAAAAACACCAATAATTTTTTTGTAAAATTTTTTTTCATAACAATAAAAAAATCAAATATAATAGTCATACTACCTTTAGATAAAACTTCAGAAATTTATATATTTGAGAGAAGTTCAACTCAAGTAAATCAGTTTTAGCTGTCATACCAAAAAACAATCCCTTTCACTATATTGATGACTAAAAGTTTCTACTATGTCAACCTCTTTTTTGTGATACAATGATTTTAATTGGGAGACGAATGCCGAGGATCGTAAGTTCTCGGACATGCATGTCGGTTTCCTTCCCTGAGTTTATTACACTTGAAAATTAAATGATTAATATCCTAAACTTCGCCGTTGCGGGAGCACTTAGATGAATCTGTTACATCGATTATGTGTAAATGAGTTGGAAATGAGTCATGATTGATTTTTAGTCAAGTTTGTGCTGGAGAAGATTATGCTTGCTTTATATACACTATGTTATTTACAAGATGCGACATAGGGATTCCTGTACAAAACTGTCTAACGCGAGCTACCTTTTTCACCACCAAGTATGGCGGTTCGCTTCGCCACTGGGATGAAATTATTTTTTTTTTCAGTCCTTTTTTCACAATTTTTGAAACAAATAACTTTGCTTTACTTCAAATTAAATGTTTTTTAGACAAAAATTGTGAAAATAAACTGAAAACATAAGAAAATTTCATCTAAGCGGCGAAGCGAACCGCCATACTTCAGGTTTAACTTTTAAATAATACCGTGCACTACCATGTTAGCCATAACGTAATCGATTAAGATAATCCCAAAGTGGTATGAAAATGGAGTTCGACTTTTTCCAACAAAACTATCCATTTTTTCATTAAAAAGTGCATTTGAACCTATTTTTCAACGACCTTTCCAAATCTGTTATTATTTTTTGTGAACGCTATTTGGTAAAAAAGTTAGCTAGCGTTTGACAGATTTGTACAGGAATCCCTATGTTGCATCTTATAAATAACACAGTGTATACAGCGTCATTAACAAATTACTCACCATTTGTGAAGTCTTTTTATAACGAAATTTTTTTCTGATTAATTTTGGGTATTCTCTTGAACCAAATACACATCAACAAAATTTAAGAAAAACGCTAATCACATATGGCATTTGTCGGCAAATTAAATGTAATACTTATTCTGTGAAATTAGAAGTTATATCTTATAAAACAAGCCTCAAATTTAAGCCGTGGTCACTGAAGTAAAATTCGATTATTTTCACAGTTACAGCAACTTATTCATGTTACTAACACAGCAAAACAAAACACCATCAGTCATGGAAACACAGCTAGACCTTCCCTCGATTGACGTAAGCGGGAATGGGACTTTTATATGACAAAAAAGGGGAACAAACCGGATTACAATAATATGGAGGAGATAGTGGAAGGGAGCATTATCAACATGAAGCGACTCCCATATACTTCATGATTATGCAAGATCGAAGGAAATGAACAGATGACAAACATTCAGAGCAAATCTGGTTAGAGGATGTGGTTTACATTCAGATTGCAGATCCAAGACCAAGAAAGGAATATACAGCAATGGTAGAAACTTATAAATAAGGATCTTATATTGCACTGCGCGTGAGAAATGGATGTGGGGGAGCTCCGCAATGTATGGAGCAAAATTTTGACAGGCATACAGACCGTAACAGGCTTTTATGAACTCGAGATATATCAAGCTATAAAAATGCAGTTTTTCCTCAAAACACAAAAATAACCTTCCAGTATATTCCAGCATATTGTCATATCCAGAACAATATAAATATCGATGAATTAGCAAAAGAGGGCTCGCTCATGGAATTCATGTATTGACCTAAAACTCGTACTCGTGGCTACTAAAACTGCTATCCGACGATGCATAAGAAATTTGTCGAGCAAAATCAAATAGTCCAGTCAATGAGCAGCTGAAAACGTCAAATTGGAGCAGTTTTCTGCTTTTTTGCATAATTACGGTATAAAATTAGACTTATAATGGTATATTTCGACCTGAAATGGGAAAATCTGTAGCTTTAATTCAAAACTTTTTTTGTAATTTTTAATATGTTCCGAAAAAATCGCGGAAAACGTGACAAATTAGGGCAATTTTTCGCTTTTACTGCTAATACCCAGAAATTTTAGACCGGGGGAATAAGATATTCGAAATCTACGACCCAAAATACTTATAAGTCTCTTTGCCTGGTTTGGCAAAACATTTCGACTTCAGCTGATCATTGTCTGGACTAAAAGAGATAAGTGTAATGAAACTCTATGCACCACTGGGAAACAGTCATTGAAAAACCGACTGAAGAACTAATAATATGTTAATATGTTAACAATAACGGATATTCTAGGTGCCCACAGAATGACGAAAGGACACTTTCACAAAAGAGGACTTACAACATGAAGCACAGGACAGAAACTGCCAAATATATACTGTCAGAATGCGAGTCTTCAGACAGGCTAAATTCAGGCAGCTTAGACTGGTATAGGGGACTAGATTTACGGAGTGGGTGTTGTAGAGTTAGGCCCAGAGGATAAAAAGAAGCGCTGATGTGTGAATAGATATTAAGTTTGGTCAATAGTCGTTCTATGCCAAAATATTCCGTTCAAAAGCTGAAATATCAAACAAGATTTTTCATACTCTTGAAAAAAATGTACACTTAATTCAAATAAAGTTTTTCACGTGCGCCGTATATTAGGAACTGATTTTTTTTCCAAATATTGATGGTATTTTTCAGTTTTGGAGAATATACACAAAACTCCCATTTCATGTTTATCTATGTCATTCGTATTTTGGTTATAAAACTGTAAATCTACCAATTTTACCCAGTTACCCTTTTTGTATAACTAGTATATATGGAAGTTACGGTCAAATTTCCGAATTATATGTTTTCTTCCAAAAAAAAAAATAATAACTAGTTGAACATTATTTTGGTATGACAGCTATACGTTTACTGCTAGTGATTGGTGAAAAAGACATCTAGAGAGTACGACTAGTTTAATTGACAGATGTTTAACATTCAATATTGAGCCGAATAAATTCAAAAAGGTTTTTTTATATATTGTCAAGGAGTCAGAAGAGTACGTCCACATTTTGGATTTCCGTTTTCTTGTATATTTTTGGCAATGGTATTTATTCGAGTCACAGAGAACTACCGACAATACTACATACTTAATTCAAAATTTGCTAGTGTAATTAAAACAATTGCTTCAATCCGTAATTTATTTAGAAAATAAGCACTAGCATCCCAAGACTATTAAGGCTGCTAAGGCGTTTCCTGCATGTGTAACACACAACTGTTTTTCACCTACCGCCCTTGGGCTGCTAAACAATACATTTCGTCCTAATTTTTGGTGTTCATATGATTCTAGGTGACATTTGAGGTGTAAAAATGAGCTATATTTTTGAAATAGCTTTATTATATGGAAAATATATTGAAACGTCCATCTCGGTCAAAAAAAGGAGTCAGCCTAACGAAAGAAGCAGAATTTTTGTATATTTCGCTAGAAACCGAGATGAAATCCCAAAATGACTAAACTGTTATTATATCAATACAAAGTAAAACTTTTTATGTCTAGGAAAACTTGTATGATCAATGAATAGGTCAGATTTGATGGATTCTTCACAATGAACTGTTATTCTTTGGTATCTACGTGTAAGGCAAAGCTCCGGGTCAAATGATTTCGATGTTATCCGTTTGTATGCAATCATCAATCCAAACTTCTGCACTACGTATGAATTATGACCCCCACTTGTTAAATAACAAAGGGTAGCAGGCAATTTTTCATATGGAATGATCCAACGAGCCAGTCAGTTTGAATTAGATTATTGTTTTCATCTTTGAATTATTCCGTTGTTTTTTTTTCTGTTTTCAAGCTTTTATGGTGTAATTTTTCAGGGTGAATTAAATCACAAAAAGATATTTTGATTGTTTATTTAATTTAATTCATGAATAAGATGATATTTAGTTGTGCTAATAACAAACGAACTATTTTTTTTCTAAATACCACGATGCTTAGATGCAATATAGGTAGTTCTCATGCAACTCGAACAAGCGGCAAAATACACCAACATCACACAGATATCAATTTATCTTACGGCATTAACTAAAAAACAGTATAAAAAGTTGTTTACACGAGATGTCCCTTGACTAATGAGAAAAAAATGTACTTCCTAAAGCTGCTGAGCTATAGGCGCTCTGTGGTAAACTTTTGCAGCAGGTGGATTTTCCTATGGCCTTGTCATAAGCGGCCTTGCCACCGACATAAAATGTAGCGGCTTGCTGTATCCCGCAGTGGCTTTGCTGCGGAAGTAAATTCGACTACACCAAACTGGCCTGGGGTGCGATTTCCGAGTTCACACGAATACTATGCGTTTACATGAATTTTTTCGTATAAAATGTGTATTTTTCAACACCGTTCGAATAAACGTTCGTACACAAAGAATTTAGCAGCCGGCAACACCGCATAATCGTATGGTCTTGTCACTTGTGACATTTGAGAAGCAAAGAATATTCCTTATCTATGCAAAGAATATTCCAACTACTGTATCAAGTGTGGTAAGCCCTAACTGGCTTTTGATATCACTTATTTAGCATTTTTCCTTTATTATTGTTTGTTGTTGAAAAATGTTTATTACTTCTAAAGCGACAGGTTTTGTAAGTTTATAAAGTTTCACAAACTGCCTTTCTGAATATTCCTCAAAAGGATCAATAAATGGGTTAAAGATCCTAGGTGGTCTATCTGCTACTTCTATCGCTTCTGGTATAGCGTTTATGAAGTTTAAATGAATTGAATCATCAAAACCCACCATATTATAATAGATTATATCATTTATTTATTAAAAATAATGACATAGAAAACACAAATATTCTCAATCTAGGTTATGTAAATTTACACTTTCCGTACACGAGAACATTTATTCGAATAAAATAAACCCACTCGAAACAAGCCATACGAAAGTGTTCGTATTCGATTACCGTTTGAGCATGTCGAAAATTAGGTTATCTAAATTTCATACGAAAATGGCCATTTTTCGTATACGATTTACTCCCGAATGGTTTCGAAAATCGCACCCCTGGCCAGATCGTTGCAGACAAGCTTGTATTGAGAATATTTGACGATAAATACATTCTATTAGAAAATATGGCTCTAAAGAGCATAAAAAGCGCTCTGAGCGTGTCCCAGTTTCAATAAAAACGTTCACAGTGAAGGTGAACTTCCACAAAAAGACATGATTGTATTCTATTGCTTGTTCAAGTACCAAGAAAAACCTCACGAGGTATAATCACGTGTGTATTGAATGACCTAGGCATTTCAATGAAAGGCGTCCAATACGCAGCCGTCTTGGAAGGTTTTTCTTGGGACCGACCAGTCTATAGCACTTTATTTGTTGAAAATATTATTTAATCTTGACTTTTTCCCATCAGTCGAAGGACATCCTGTATTAAATTTGTAAAATCATTTGTAATTGTCACGGTCTTCAAGTTAATACCGAGAAATTTCACGATTGAAGTAAAACTTGATACATTTGTTACTAATTGTTGACATTGATGTATTTTGGCAATAGATCTGTGTTTATGTTTAAACAAGTTTTTTTCGTTCTAAAATACAATCGTTGCGTGACCATGGAAGCATAATGTGCCATCTACATAACTATAAAATGCTACATCTCTTTTTCAAACTCTTGACTCTGGTGAAACACTCACTTGTAAATTCATCTTCGTCCGCCTCTTCCGCTTCCCGAGCTAATTCCTCGGGAGTTTTCTTCTTCCGCATAAGAGGATTTGGTTCTTCTTGAACGGGTTCTACTATTTCTTCTTTTTTCTTTATATTATACTGCAAAATGAGAATAGTGATTAAGAATTTTGATTATTTTTGAATTAGACATATTAAAAATTAAACCTTATCCTCAACACCGTTCATAATGTAAGGGCTATCATTAAAACTAAGTATATATAATGTAAATAATTTATTGAAATTTTGTATAACATTGAACATAAATCATAAACTCGATAATTGATTTCTAGTGCTGCTGTAGTTATCCCTAAAGGGAGTCAACCTGACTCCGTTAGGGAGTCGCTATAAATTAACGGACTCCCTACTAGAGTCAATTTGACCCCGATTAAGATTCCATCTTTTTCTGAATTTTCTTCCTACTGACAGGTATTTCTATTCACAGATCATGGAAAGTCATCCGAAGACAACCAAGCCTTCTTTCATCTTTGATGAAGAGTTCGCAGAAGTTGAAGAAACACCGCGCTGCTTGATCGAAGGTATGTAAAACCATCTATATACTAATATTTTTCCATACATCGAAAATATATGAGATCAATAAATGAAATAATGATAGAAAATCACGTAGTCTCAAAATTTGCTACCACATGTCAAAGTTCAAGTCCCGACAAAATAATTTAAGTAATTTTTCCACATGCATTCTTCTCTTTTCATATATAGGTTTATCATTTTAAATGGTACCAGCATAACAATTTTGGTAAATGTTAGAGATAGGTTAAATGAGAGTGAAGGACCTAACACTTTGGAAAAACTGTGAAGGAGAGATCATTCCAGAATAACGTCACTGATAGGTCGGCCATATTGCTGAGGGTTCTCATATCATATTCAATTCAGTTTTCATTGTTTACTGATGAGCAATGGATGATAATGAAACTACTGATTAATGAAAAGTTCTTGTAATTAACTTAAATGCCATCGTTTTGTAGTGTTGTTTAAGTGATAATGAAGTATATTTTTTTCGATTTCCGGTTGTTTTAACCAAGAGAAGTGACTATTTAATTGTTGCTGCTCAATCACATAACTCATCTGTTGTTTGCTTTTCTCGTCTTCTCACAATTTAATTATTATTTAATTCAATTTAGAGACAATTTACTTGTAAAGTCTGTCTGACAACCAACTGAGTTACACCACATGCCAAAACACAAACTTCAATTTCAGCTGAACGGAAGATCCAGCCCAATATGGCCGTCACTCGGAAAACAGCCGAAAATCGAAATAAATATACCTTATCTCTTGCTCCTCGCATTAGACGCTTAATAACACTACAAAACGATAACATTTTAGATATCTTTGAAAACTAATTGTTAATTAAAGTCTTTTTATTATCCTTTGTTTAATACCTGTGAATAATTAGTTGTTGTTGATATTTCGCGTAAGCGTAACCTATCAATCGGGAGAAGTTTCACCGTCCACGTAGCGGCAATGTGTTTTACGTCTTTTTATACTGTCCCACTGACAGTTCTTGTCAGGTCTGTACTATGTTGTTTACGGTCAATTATTATTTATGAAGAGTGAAAATATTATTGTTATATTTATTTCATTAATACAAAAATATGCCTAGATACACGGAAAAACATCAGCATTTTGAAAGCTCTCAAGTATATTTTCAGTTAGACAAAGAAGCTGGTATTTATTAATTTCATAGCCTTTTCGAATTTGGCTGAATTCGATCCTGATGATTTTATTTATAAAATTTGAGGTTAGCTATAAGTCAAAATAGCAAATAAAATAAACGACATACCGAAAACCCGGATATACGTCACAAACGATGACGTACACCAAGAAATCTATTGAATGTACTATACCAATAAATCTAAAGCTAATAATAACTGGCCAAGCATTAAAAAGAAAAACATTAACTATTTATAATCCTATATTTATAAATTCTTTCCATTTTTTTTATATTTGAAATGTCTATAAAAAAACTTTTTTTATGATCGTTACGTGTTCAAACCTAATGTTAGTAGGTAGAGCCATTCAAGCCAATCATGTTCTTATGCAATTAGAGATGGCGATCCGGATAACAATGACATTTGACACGCGAACCTCTATGCACGCATTTCCTAAAACTCCATGGAAATGAGAGTGTCTGATTGATAGTTACGAGAACACGGAATTACAACAAAAACAATACGCCCTCGACAAAACAGCGCTTGAAAATGAAAAATTATTCGATAAACAGTCGGTAAATATTACACAAAGTGAGTAGATGTAATTCAATATGGGTACTATTGAACTGCTTTTAATACTATTATCAAAACGTTAAAATATACAAATTCGATTTGAAAAAATAATTATTTTTCGCCTGCCTCACATGAACCATAGAACATGAGCTCTAGAATTCTGAAAGTTATCTTTTACATAGTCGTACTGTAGAAAGGTTGCAGGGGATGTTTATTTGTAACCGAATTTTAAGATGATGAAAAGTGAGAATGTGGAAAAGTGACTCAATGTCGCCAATGATATGAAAACTGATATTTGAAAAGCGTTAAAAAAATGATGTAAATACAGCAAGCTCTTGCCTAACTGACTGGTTAAATTCGAAGGTAAACTAAGCTAGTTCGCAGGGCTTTGTTACCTTATTAAACTTAAGAAAAACAAATTAATATTGGCAAAACTAGAGAAACAGAAAAAGCTATTTTAGTGCGCCACTAATTTCCTTTCCTAAAAGAAAATTAGAAACAAAATAGAATTTAATGGTCAGCTAACTTTTAATCTGTTAATTCAAAAAAGCTTAACGTTTCTGTGTAATAAATACAACTATCTGAGTAAAAAAAATGTATATAGTATAAGTCGTGAAATTTACAAAAAAAGGGTTAGTAATAAAAAAAATATCAAATATTCAGCACACAAAAAATATATCTATGTGGTTGAAGCCCAACTCTTTACTTTACTTCTGTTGAAACTTTCCAATCGCCATTGTAGAATTTATGTTCCCTCTCCAAATTCTAGGGATCTAGATTCGTCCCACGAAACTAGAGCCGGCACTCCAAATATTGGTAGACTGGTGGTTTTTTTTAAAAGGAGCCGTCCCTTCGCCGGCACCACCTCAGCCTCCTGGGCTTATTGTGGATACTCCTAGTGTTCTGACTACAACCTATTCAGCCAATCCGTTCCCTGTATTAGCTCATACAGGTTCTTTGCTGGTTGGTTGTAGAAGTCTTCTGGAGTCATTTGGGTTCTGCCATACAATTTCTGCCTTCTGTGGTCCAGCGACTCACAGTTGCATAGTATATGCAGAGCTGTTTCGGTATCCTTTTTGCATCTTCTGCATGTAAGGTCTCCGTTATACAGTCCTATTTTGTTTAGGTGCTCCTTTGTGGGAAAGTGTCCCGTAAGTAGCCCCGTTATGGTGCGTAGTTTGTTTCTGCTCATTGAGAGCAGTTCTTTCACTACTTCTTCTGATGGTTCTTTTATGAATTCTTCCCATGTATTTGCCTGGGCGTATTATTCCAGTGTTACTACTACTACTACTAAAAGTGCAGGCGAGCCTTGTCCTGGACAACTCAAGCCAAGGTTCCGACACTGAGGCCACTGGCGGGCCCATTGTGCCAATCCTGCTACCTAGTCATCCATGAAGCCGAGCCCTTCAATAAAGGCCGCAACCTTTTTCAGTGGATGCCTGTTTGTGTCTCCAGGAGCCATGACAGTGACACCGAAGATTCGCCTGCGTAATACAGCCCAGTGTGGACACTCTAAGAGAACATGAACTGACGTTTCATCAGTCATGCCGCAACCCCTACATAGGGAACTTTCCTCTACTCCTAGATTGTAGAGGTGCTTCCTCATACAGCAGTGCCCTGTTAGGAGTCCTGCTATCTTCCTTAGCCTACTCCTTGGTAGTTCAATGGCTGCCCTGGCGTGTCCATCAGTCCATCCCTTCAGTAGAAGTTTGGATTGTCTAGGACCCTGCAGAGCATTCCAATGAGCGAGGTGCTGATTCCTCAGCCACTTCTTCGTCTCCTTGCGTATTCTTTGTTTTGTTAGGCCCAGTGTCGGGCCCGGGCCGCAAAAAGGAGCTGCCGCCCCTTCCGCAGCCAGTGCATCCGCCATCTCGTTGCCTTCAAAACCAGAGTGGGCTGGAATCCATTCTAGCCGCACCACGTTCCGCCTTGCAAGATTAGCAAGTAGTTCTCGACATTCGTTAGCAAGTCCTGAGTTGCCGGTATACCCACTCAGGGCTTTAATTGCTGCCTGACTGTCGGAGTATATGGTTATGCGTCGATCTACATAACCTCTGTCTAGGTTTATCTGCGCACATTCCAAGATAGCATATATCTCGGCCTGATATGCAGATACACCCTCACCCAATGGTACACAAACCTGTGTTCTTGGGTTCCTGGAGTAAATTCCAGCCCCTGCTCTATCACCGGAGCATGAGCCATCTGTGTACCAGACGGTCCCATTAGGCTGTGTATTCCTCTCTTTTTCCCAGGACTCTCTATCCCGTATCATGGCCCTATATGGGGTAGCGAAGTAGTACTTACGCAGGCATTCATCAGCCGCTCGAGCCAGAACTGGAATATCTTCCAGGAGCCGGAGCTTCTTGACGTGCCTGCACTCTTCCCCTCTTCGCACGTATCCCAGTCGTTTCAAGCGCAGGAAAGCCCTCCCCGCCTCAGCCTCGATCACATGGTGAAGAGGCCGAAGATCAAGGATCACCTCCATCGCAACAGTTGGTGTAGTTCTCATGCAGCCAGTTGCCCCCAAACTGACCACCCTTTGAAGGCGTGCCAGTTGCGATCTAGCCGTGACCAAGGTTACCCTCGGCCACCAGACCAGAGCCGCATATGTGAGCATAGGCAGCATAATCACTCTATAGAACCATATGATCGTTTTGGGGGTCAGTCCCCACCTCGGACCAATGGCTCTCCTACAGGCCCAATACGTGTTTGTCACCTTGCTTAGGCGACTATCAAGATGAGCCTTCCATGTCAGTGATTTATCAAGGATCACTCCTAGATACTTCACCTGTTCAACCACCGGCAGTGGTACTCCGTCAAGATTTAGACCCTCAGGTCTTATACCTCTCTTTTTGGTGAAAGCAACTATCTCAGCCTTGTCAGGATTAACTGCAAGTCCGTGTTCGTTACACCACCCATGTACCCTATTCAGAGCCCTTTGCATGAGGTCCCTGAGAACGGTAATGTGCCTTCCAACAACAAGGACAACGATATCATCGGCATACCCAATCGTTAGAAAGCCCTCACCGTTTAAAAGGGTTATTAGCTCGTCAATGACTAGGTTCCACAATGTGGGCGAAAGAACACCCCCTTGCGGACATCCCTTAGCGACGATTACTTTTGCCACATGGTCTTTCCATGTGGCCTCTACTGTACGGTTGCACAACATGGCCCCAAGCCAGTGAGTGATCATTGGCTCTATTCCATGATTTGCCGCAGCCCTACACATGGATCCTACAGGGGTGCTGTCAAACGCCCCTTGTATATCCAAGAAAGCTCCCAGGGCGATCATGCCATTTTCCAGCGCCTTCTCCACTTGAGTTACCAGTTGGTGTAAGGCACTTTCAGTTGACTTGCCACACCTAAAAGCATGTTGGTTGTTGTGCAAAGGATACCTAAGCCCAACCTTTTCCTTTATGTATCGATCAGCCACCCTCTCCAGTGTTTTCAGCACAAAGAATGTTAGGCTAATGGGTCTAAAGGATTTAGCCACCGTATATGTGGTACGACCCAGCTTGGGTATGAAGACGACTTTCACCTGCCTCCACTGTTCAGGGACATACCTGCGTGCCAAACAGGCCCGAAAGATATGCACCAGAATTGTGCCAACGGCCTCCCAGCCTTGTTGAAGCAAAGCCGGGAAGATTTGGTCTTTCCCCGGAGACTTGTATGGTCTGAATGACCGTATCGCCCAAGTACTCCGCTCGTATGTGACTATTTCTTTTGCTAGAAGATAGTCCTCTTTACATGGTCGCTGTATACCTACATATCCCATGTCAGGACACTCCCGCTCGATTCCCTCACAACCGGGGAAGTGTGTCTCCAGTAGATGCTGCAAGGTATCCACCGGGGTTTCGGTGAAAACACCCGGTGCGGCTTCCATGCAGCCTAGAGCGCTGTCCGGTGATTTCGTTAAGATCCGGCGCAGCCTTGACATTTGAGGTACCGAGACGATATCCTCACAGAAGGCCCGCCAGGCATCTCTTCGAGCCAACCTGACCGCACTCTTGTACTCATTTCGTTTCTGGCGGTATTGCTCCCAATCCAGATCCGACTTTGTCTTCCTAGCCCTATTAAATAGGCGCCGGGTATGTTGCCGTAGCGAATCCAAAGACTTGTTCCACCATTTGTGGCCCTTACCCTCCTTCCTCGTTTTTTCGGCGCAGTTTTCTTCATATGACGAGACAATAATCGAGCCCAGCTCCGCTATGGCCCAATCGATCTCATCATTATATTCCAGTGTTAATTGTGTTGTTCTTTCACCCACCCTTTTAACCTCGTTAAGCATCTGGGATGCCCACAGCAGGTTTGGGTCCGTTCATCAGAGTTGATGATCCTGCTCTTGCGAGTTCGTCAGCTTTTTCATTGCCAGCGATTCCTCTGTGACCTGGGACCCACTCCAGTGTTACACTGTTCCGAGTCGCCAGTCGCCTAACTTCTTCGCCGCATTCCCATACTAGCCCTGTCACCCTATAGCTCTGAAGTGCTTTAAGGGCAGCTTGACTGTCACTTGGTGGTTAATAGGAATCTTCTAGGACCCATGGACCGTTTGTTTGTACTCCAATGAACTGTTTCACTCCAAAGCACTGTTTGACTCATAGGGACTGTTTGTCTTCAAGGGACTGTTCAACTCCTGGGGACTGTGCAGTCTTCCAGATTCTCAGGAGATAACGACACATTCGTTTTTAAGACTGGTGTTGGAATTGTTATCAATGGATTACTGAACAGTTCCACACTTGCTTTGTCGACTGACGATGAGAGAAGACCTGCTGGTACTTTCTCCGTTCTTATTTAAAGAAACTTCAAAATTTAAAATTTCGCGGTAAAATACATTCAGAATATTGATTTTTGGACAATTAGTTTATTCCACCACAAATCACAAAAGTGAAATAATTCACTAATTATTCGAATGCAATATTTTTAGGAAATATCGGTAGTCTACTTCACCAAAAATCAAAATTCTAAAGAAACTAATTTATAAATATTTAAGCTGGAAGGAGCGCAAACTTCACGTTTCAAACAGTGTAGTACTGACCTGAATTACAAAATGATCCATATAGCAAAAATTCTGCAATTTTCGAATTGAAGTCTTGTATAAAGATGTTAATGAAGTTTTCTGCCAATCGATGAAAAACTCGCTTGACGAGACAAAAGCGAAATTAAAAATAATTCTATATTTTCACAGCACTGAATACTCTTTACGTCATTCTTTTGACGGCAAACAAAATTCCCATTTTTCATTCTTCTGTGAGTATGATGGCGCTAGTAACTTGGATTAGCTGGATGTGAAAAACGGAATAACTGTCAAAATACTAACTTAATCCTTCTCAACCCGAAACAGGATATTCTAGATTTGTTGCCAGGGATGGACTAATATACAATCCAAAATTAAATAAGTATGCAAAAATGGGATGAGAAAAATATTCAGCTTTTCATGAAAATTTTGAAAATGGGAAAAATGTATGGGGTGATCCATTTGAGATAATATGGTTCATAATATTCCCAGATTAACAATGTAAGTACTTTTATAAATTAGAGTGCAAGGGGGTCGATCGGCTCGGCTGCGAACTATTCTTTTGTCTATATACCCTACATCTACAGAGTGAGTTTTAGGTATGGAACGCATCAATTATCTCTGAAAAGGATCACACGATACTTATAGCTATATGATCTCGTGATATGTCCGATACTATAGTGGAATTTACATTGATGTAAGATCTTTCCTCCCTCCGGAATAATAATAATTAACTTTGTTCTTCTAAATGGACCAGCCTGTATATTTATAAAATCGTGAGATATTTTATTAGAAAGAGTAGTCTCTGCTTAGTGTCGTTATAAATTGAATTTTCCTTTTATTTGTCAAAGGTAAATTCTTCCGAACATTTCCGTTTGGCTTAATGTATTAATTGATCATTTTGAAGTAGAGTAAATGCTGTATTGATTTATTTTGTTAGCTTTATTGCCTTTTAATTTCCTTTTCTCGACCAAACAGTTTGAACTCCATCAGTAAAACGATTCAATTTCTAAACATAAATAATGTATTAGTTCCGTCTACACGAAATAGCTTTCAACAAATTCTTCGTTTATCTCCAAATTGTAAGGTGCTGACCGTTTGGTAAACTCCAATCGAAAAACGTGTTTGGATTATTCCGAATTGTTTTTTATTCCCATTGCAGCGGTAAATATCAAAGTCATTCGCTCTACAATTAATATGAAAAGCGACGTATGCCTTACTTAATTTTAAAACCAAATATTGCTCATACTGTGAGAAATATTATTTCTCACGGCAACCTAATTAGTTGTCACAAAACTGTCAGATTATATTAGAATTTTAAATTCTAAATCGTATATTAAAGTATAAGTGGATATTAAGGTCTTTAAAACACGCTCGAAATAGAACAAGTGTTTTAAAGACCAGTTATCCACAAATACTTTACGCTATTTTTTTTATTGGTGCACTTTGAAATTATAAATACTGGTCTATATCTACTAAAACAACAAGAAATGGAAATCATAGATGAAAATAAGAACTAAATGTCAAATGGTTGAATTCGTATGTATATGATGTATAGCTTGCTTTGTCATGGAAATGAGAAAAACATAAACTAATTTGTATTTTGATAGAAGTTCAACCCTATTGAGTTCTGTGAATGTCAATAGTACGAGGGTCGTTTTTTTTTTCAACCTCCGATCGCATAGTACGAAGGCTAGACATACTCGAGGAAACTAGTGTGCGTGGTAGGCGACTGCGCACTTCCTCTTCAATACATTCCGTCACTGACGAGACCAACACGCCATTTTCTGTTGAGCTGCAGTCATGTAAACATGGATGTCACTATTGATTCTCCCGCGACGGGAGAATGAAATGTTATTCGTTTCTTTCAAGCAGAAGGTAACAGTGCAGAGAAAATTCTTTGCAGAATAAGTCGAGTGTATAACAATATTTTATTATATTTCGCGACGCTTACGAAGAGCTATTCAAAACGAACGAGGAAGCATGCTGACTTCTGGAATTGTTCTGATCCTTGACAATGTCCGTCCTCACAACGCGCAAGTAACCGGCTCCTGCAGCAATTTAAATGGGACATTTTTGAACACCCACATCCCGACCTAGCGCCAAGTGACTTTAATCTTTTTTTCCCGAACTGAAGCAGTGGCAAATGACTTGGAACTCAAAAACACCGTCACAACTCACTCCCAATCATTAGCGGCAACATTTTATGAGGAGGGTATTGCAAAGCTTGTTCACAGATATGATAAATGTCTCAATCGTCAAGGTGATTATGTAGAGAAGTAACCTGCATTGTACCTACATTACTTCTGATAACAAAATCTTTTCTGTATAATCACCCATCTTTTCTTTATTCGGAAGTTTAAAAAAAAA
>CAJUYH010003790.1:9727-30406 GCA_910591685.1 Galerucella tenella | reverse complement strand
TTTTTTTTTATTTTTGAAAGAGGATGTTTATGGAGGAGGATCTGGAAGTATTGGATATTCTTGAAAATAGATTTCCAAGAAGACGGAACAACCGTAAAAACTATTGTGAAGAATTGGATAAAAAAACCTTCTTCCAAAGATTTCGCTTGACCAAGGCAAATGTTTTACAACTCGTAGAAATGCTAGAAGATTCTTTGGAGCATCCGAACAATTTGTAAGCCCAGAAAGTCCATCAGTTTTCTTATTTTCAATAACCTCTTCGTATTTTGCAGCTGAGGATATTAGCAATTCTTTTTCCCGAACTGTATAATTTGCCGATCTGATTTTCTTATTTTTTACTGTGTTTTCCATTATAAACTATTTTCCTATTGAAAAAACAAGAATAAAATCCATGCGCACTCAGAAAATGAATTGTAAAATAGCACAAGCTTCGTTTCTTCTTGGGATGGTGTGTATTCTATGCTTTTATTTACATCTCGAATAGGGCATGTCCACGTGACGTCACAAACTATTTTGACAACAGTCTGTTGGTAAAACAATAAACAAAGTGTTCAGAACACGTGGTACTTAATAGTGAGGTTATGCTGATTTATAATAATAGATCGTGTTTGAGTTGAGTTGGTTTTGCTTCAGTGTACTTTTAAAGTAATTTTTATTGTTGAGCTTGCATATTTAATAATATATAAGCTTAAATTATGTCAAATTTTTTGGAATTTTAGTTCTTTACGTCAGGTTATGTTTGAGCGACCAGGGGTCGCGACGCAAAAGATCTGACCGTTACGTTACGTTATGTTACGTTGCTTCGTTATGTGCCTTGCTTGTGTGCGTGTGCTCTCTCCTGAGTCTCTCTCTCTCGTTTACGAAGCAGCGATTCATATGGTTCGGCCGGGAATCGAACCTGGGCCGCCTGCGTGGAAGGCGAGCATTCTACCACTGAACCACCGATGCTATATTAAAATTCTATGCAAAGCTGGTATTCGCAGTGCTGGTGATCTACTTGAATTTGTTCGGATAAATTTTTACTATCATTTCCATAATTTTTTTTGCACGATTGATCTTTTTTGTTTATTTACAGCATCGGTCTTCGCCGCTAGATGGTGTTAACTGAAATGGTAGCAAATTTTTGAGTTTTTTTCAAAATTCTATGAAAATCCCATTTTTCTACCTAGTGTTGGTTGTTGCACCTTCTAGCGAACGTTTGACAAACTCGAAAATAATTTCTAGCAATTTCTCTTGGCGACTTTTATCGTGAATTTTTTTTCTGAATCTATACGACCAATATCTTATGAGATATGGCCGCTCGCTACCCTTAACTTATCACCCTGTACAAACCATGATTATATTATATTTCTGTATAGTACAAATTTTGGATTTCTGCTCTGATATTTTCAAAACAACTTCCTCGGTCCATTTTTTCATGTGTTCCATATTATGAGAAAGGGTGTTATTCCAAAATTCTCGATAAAATTACATTAACTAGTGTTCGCCAATAATTATATATTACTCTACGGTCGTAACTATAGAGGCCAAAAAAAATCTAAAAAAGAAGAAGTAAAGCCTCAAACTTCGTACTTCGTTTGCCATTTGCCACTTGCCAGTTTCCCTTTCCAGTTTGCAGTTTGCGTCGTTAGTCAGGCTGTTAGACATTTTGTGAACAATTTTTTGCTTGATAGAGATTTAATTGAAAATTGAATAATTGTTTGCGTTAATTTCAAGAGTTTTCTGTTAAACTTGAACGATGTCGGATAATGTGAAACCCTTTTTAAACGAATGGTGCCAGAAAAATAAAAAAGAGCTTCAATATGAAGTTAGACCAACCGGTAAGTAATAATACACCTATTTTATATATTTAAACAAACTATTATGTTGCATTTGATAAAAATAATTGCTTCAATATTCACTAATCGAGAGCTACAGAACCCAACTCTAAAATATATTTGAAAGTTAAATATTTCCCTTATGTTTTTTATAGGTGCAAACTACCAAAATATAATGTAGGTGGTAATTGGGATAGGTTGCTTTTCGGGTGGTACTCAAATTTGAAATGCTTCAATTTGAAGAGGAATTGCATATTACTATAATAGACTGGTAGTAAATTGAAGTTATTACTGAAAAATACAAATTAAAACTAACTAACCCAAATGTTTATCCAACAGAATAACATTTATTTAATGATTTTATCATTTTCATATTAAATTAAAAGTGGGTGGATATAAAATACAATAATAAATGCATGAATTATTATAGGTAGCTAACAGGAAGTAAATAAAATATTGAACAAAATATTACAATTCAAATTACCTATAATGAAAATTCAAATCGAGTGTTAAAAATTTAAGACTTGTTTGTTTTTTGAAAGTAGAAATGGGAATTAAAAACTAAACTAAAATTACTATTATTGGTAACTCTGAGGACTCTGGAATATTAAATATTTCACTATTTCTAGTTCTTTGAACATTAACATTTAAATTAAGTGCTAATAACTCAGAACTATTAATTGCGCCATTATGTTTTAATATTTTCCAATAGATAGAGGAATATTGTTGACGATAAATAAGTTAATCGCACAGTTACACCAACAACATAGCTTTGGGGCGCCCTCTAGAAAATACATTGAAATGTATAACATATTATGATTTCCCTGGCCCTAAAACCCCTATCTTACTATTTTTAATTATTGATTATATGTCATTTGAAAATATATTATACAAAACAGTTCCAATTTAAGATCCCTGTGAAACCCCTGAGGTCACTGATTTACATTAAGATAAACAATTTCCATATTTTACATAGTGACTCCCGAGGTGACACCTACCTGAAAGAAAACTAATCCACCTGAGAATTTTTTCCTCCAAATATTGAAGGCCTGTGTAATTAAAAACATAAATAGCTAATGAACTTATTTTGAACTCTTTCAAGATTGACAATGTGGATGTTATATGTGGGTGACCAAACAACTGAGCAGTATTCAAGCACAGATCTAATGAAATATTTTTGGTGGGTGGTGACTGGTGACATTTTGCAAGGCAAATGTAACCATCTACTATGTAAAATCTGGGGGTCTATTCTGTAACTTGTGAGAGTGCTCGTTCACGACAACTCATCTATATGAGTACTCTCTCACTCACATGGACCATAAAAACCCTATCCACAATTATTTGACTCGTCTACTACGTTTTGTCCAGCGTTGCCAAGACACATGACATGTCGGGTGATTACATTACAATCCACATTTATCTATCTAATTCTATGACCAAAGACATTGTGCGCAAGTCCACTCTCTCGAAATCTAACAACTCTCTAGGTTTTACCCAGTAGAGTACTCATATAGGAGTGTGTGAGCATTCTATTATATTTCCTGAATAAGAATTTTATCATTTTAGGAGAGTGACATGCGCAGTAAAGCTAAATTGTGAGAGAGAGGTCCTACATGACTACTCACACAAGTTAGTGAATGGACCCCCTGTGGTACTTTCTTGGGATCAGTGGGCCAGAATGTTGATTCTCCATTGGTACAGTAGAAACGGTGAATCTTTTCCATCACGTGATTGTTACGTCAGCAACAATATTCATATGAATCAAATCAAAACTTCCGTCAGCTCGATAGAAATAATCGTTATGACTAATATTCCAAACGTCGGCCTTTTACGAATTGGCTACTAAGCAAGAAATTTAATTTTCTAATTGTAATTATCTGGTTAACATCTCGACATCATTATTGAAACTATCGATATACTGGGTGAATAAGTTACAAAGTCCAAAATTAATATCAACCATGATGGCTTATTAGTAGAGAGCTAATTTTTGTAGGATGTCTTGGATTTTATATAAGTATTTACAATTAGTAGTTCATAAAACTGACGTAATATTTATTCTACTGACTCTAAAACTTTTAAAATTACAGTTTGTGAACTGGGGCAATATATCACATAGAATCCGTTCCATATTAAAAATAAAAAATAGAGATGTCCACAACAGAGATCAAAATAAAATTGGAACACAGACAAGCAATAGAAAATTTCTAAGTGAAACCCAAGGCCCCATATATGTAATTAGTGCCTGGTCCTTTACATCAGCAGTTATTAACAAATAAGTAAAAGAAAACTACAAAAATAATAATGATTTATTGCTTCTGAAACACAATATGTTTACAACAATGAGTACAAGGGAGTCATATATTATTCTTATTACAAATCCTTCTTTAAAGTTCATCCGTTTCGGAATCTGAGCTGTCTTTACCAGTATTTATTATTACTAGTTCTATATGTATTTCCAGCAAATTTTGGTCTCGAGTAAATCAGTCTTTGATTATTTTTTCGGTATGCCTAACACAATTATTCTATTTGCACTACAATTTTCCAGTGCTTCCTTCCACATACTCAAGACCCTTTTATCACCTTATCTGTGGAGTAGCATGCTTCCCTAAAAAAATAAAAAGTTCAAAATCATCATTATCTCAAACAAAACAAAATATTTTTTTATATTTACTTCATACTAAACTGAAATACACAATTTTGATATTCACATTTACATCAACTTAGACATCAGCACATGTAGAAGCTATAATTTATCACATTCAAATTAAAAATATGCACAACTTTCTGTATTCAGAAACTTTCTCTACTCAGAACCTCTATAATCAAACTACTGGTTTTCTAAGATTTTTATATAGGTACCTACTACATTAAAGCTGATGGTGAAAAATCACACTAAATAGATAATATTACATGAAAAATCTTAAATATTGGGGACTATGACCTCACTTCTGTTTCATTTAAAGTGTAAGCTGATTGTATGGGTTGAGATTGAGAACATGGGAAGATGTATTATGTATGTTTGTTTACTTACTTTGTTCATACATGTTATATACGGTATTCCGTACTGCCATTTTGGTTCCCTCGGGTAAATCCTCTGTTTTTAGTTTTAATCAAGGTGTCTGACTAGGTGATGTTGGAAAAGTTGGAATATTTTCCTTCCTTTTTCAAGGGAACATACCGTTTTCACTGATATTTTCAGTGTAGTTGCCACTCTCTGAAATATAATATTAAATAGAAATGTCCTTAACTAGATGTTGAAGTATAATACCTCCTGAACAAATGAAATAGGTTGAAAAGGTCCGCCGTTGTTTTTTTCCATCTCAAAATATTCAATCAAGTTTATGACAAGCTCCTGTGCTTGTGAATTAAGCCATTTTCCTGCAGGCATCTCTGAAAATAACTGTTGGTTAATATACTGTTACATGTACAATCAGACGCTTGATTCATGCAACTTTGAAAATTCTACAGATATTTACAAATTGTAGAGTAGGTATTATAAATACTATTTACCATCAATAAATAGTGAAATGAGCATTTTAATATACCCGTCCCACGGTAATTTAGGTATTATGGAATGTCAAAACTTTACAAGTTGATAATGAATTAAATTCGTTCTTACCAATGTCAAATGGAATAAAAAATTAAATTAATCCTAACAAGAAATGATTTTAACAATAAATACACTTTTAACCCAAAAAATCGCTAAAAACAATACAGCAAATTAATCTCGCATAACCTCAGTGCGGTAATGTCAAATTCAACTTTTAGCACGAGCAGTTATTCGCGTTACATCTATAATATCGTTGTCTCTTTTTACGATTATTACGGCAAATTTGAAGAAACTATAACGTATGTCCTGTTGTTAGTCTTGTGAAGAAGACAATCGATCGTATGTTGTTATGTTTGATTTATATTGACAGAAAGAGATAGTATGTAGAAAATATGTGTTGTATGAATCGTAGATTGGGTCACGTGATGGAAAAGATTCACCGTTTCTACTGTAAGATGGTTGTAGTTTCTATCAGTTATAATTTAGGAGGAGGATGCAACCTTAAGTAGTGAGTCTTGACCCCCCCCCTCCCTAACCTAACCCAACCCCCCAGACTGTGTGCATTACAATCCAAGGGTATAAAAGAATTGTTTGTGTAATCTGTTGTGATATTGTTACATATTGAAGAGTATACAGATGTTATGTTGAGGTTATGTATGTTGTTATTTATTTGCATTGTCATAGCTTGGATGGCATTTTTTCAGATTTATCTAATTTGTGATGATTGAACATTTAACAATTGTTAAAAACACAACTAGTATTATAATATACAATTGGTCCCGTAGACATTTGATGTTTAATTCTGTTTTTGACATTTACAAAATGTAAATGCTAGCGTTGCTACGGTGACGTAATTTATACGATTTTTATATCCACTTGCATTTCTGTTAATTCCTATTTAGCCGATAGCAAACTACGATTTTTGTACACGCAAATGGAAATTATTATACATCAGTGGAATTGTCGTAATTTGGAATGTGTTTGTTTTCACGGTTGAAGTTTTTGGTTATTGAGTTCTTTTTTGACCGACTGCCATGTATGTACATGGGAAATATAAGTTAACTAAAATATAAACATCTTATAAAGAATAACCGACCTAGTAAGAGTCGGACTCGCGCACGAAGAGTTTTGTACCATTATCTATAAAAACATACAAGTGAAGCTGATATAATTTATTTAAGGTGGATTTAGCGGATGCATAAGCATAATTTTTTTTGTGTGAGCATAACTTTAATTAATAACTCATAAAAGTTGAACACTGTAGTTGCAAATGAGACAGTTTATCCAACTCGTAACAGTTAGTTGTAATGCTCATTCCATAACGCATAACCTTGAAGCTCACAACTTTTAACTTTTATGGATAATCATGTGTCGAAATGGATAGTGCGCCTGCGTGGATTTCATTGCGCCGTATTTTTATTCCCAAATGTTACTGTCATACTTGTAAAGCCGGATTTACACTTTGTAGCAAAACATGCTATATAGCAGATAATATCTAGCAATGTTATATAACATTTGCTAGAAGTAGGAAAAGTAAGTTTTTGAAAAGCGCTATATAACACTGTTATATGTAACAGATTCTGCTATACATTGCAAAAATTGTGCTATCCATCGGGAGTCGGTAAAGATCAAAGGAAATGCGTGCTACATCTAACATTGCTATATGTAGCAATGTTATACAAATATTTTTCGTCTAGAATCTGCTAATCAATGGCTATACGTAGCATTTTAGTCCCGTTTCAGATGGACGCGTATGGTACGCGCGCGTACCATACGCGTGAGGTCAGATATCATAAATTAAATGTAGGTTTTCAAATGGTCGCGTAGAGCGGACTATGATATCTGACCTCACGCGTATGGTACGCGCGCGTACCATACGCTTCGATCTGAAACGGGACTTAGTGTCATCAGTTCACAGTTGTAGCCTTCTGTCACAGCCAACTTCTCGCGGACAGGTATGGCATCTCTGAATGTCCTGTTTTTTCTTTCAATCTTGTGGCCAATCATGCAAATGATGAATTTAAAATCTTCACTCGTCATACGTAAAAAGTTTTTGAAGCTACCATCGCACCTTATTTCGCGTTTTAATGATAGATCATCAGCGTGATCGTCATCATTAAGATCCCGTAATAAATCTGTTCACTGTACTTATTTCTCGAAGCAAGCGACTGTCGAACCCAAAACCTTCGCTTCCGCCTCTGACTTCCTAAGATCACCGTGATAGCTGCCGCGAGCAATAGGTCTCATCGGCGCGACATTTCGATCACATTTCGATACAGAATGTGAATTAGGTTCTGCTACATATAGCATATAGGAAGGGGCACCGGAATCACTAACATTGTCTGTAACTTTTTTAAATAGCAAAAGTTATACACTGTCTCCACTCAAGTTCGCACCCTATGGGAAACTTTTTTATTATCAATTTTGGGAAAAAAACTTAATCCTCATAAAAAGTTCTGCATGATCTAAAATGCGATTATCGGATATCAATTTTTTTTAGTATTATACGAGGTTTCTCAAAATATATTATATGAACTTTACTCAAGAGTAAAGTACAAACCTACCGTTAAATTTTTTTTTACCTTCTGGGTATGGAACACTAAAAAATGGTGAAGAATCCGTTCGATTCATAAAGGAATTGGGCCGAGTGCAATACGATCGTGAATTTAGCAATTTGAGAAAATTTCATTCCAAGGAACAAAAGAAAATATTTGAGAAACAGTTATCCAAAAAATGAAATTAAAATTGATGGACCAATGTATTAAATTTTGCTATCGCTTGGCATAATAAACAATGGTAAATCTAGATGAATTTTACAAATGCTAAGTACAGAGAAAACAAACACAAACAAACAAATTTATAGAAAAAAGATGCTACTTAAACGAGCATACGGAAAGAGCTACTAATGCTATATAATCAAAATCAGTATGAACAGAACATGTTAAAATCTCTATGATAAAAGATTGAAAATTTAAATTGGTTTGCAAAATGGATAGTATTATTTTGACTGTTGGGCGGAATCAGAGGGACACAAAGTTTTACATTTACCTACATGTCATTACCAGTACAGCGACATTGAAATGGTTTGGTCAGAAAGTAGAAGAATCTACGATCAAACAATTATTAAAACTAATCTATCTCCAAATGATGTAATTCGGACATGAAACGAAACACTTGAATTAATCAATGGTGACAATTCATTAGAAGAAGATTTCTAAGACAACTGACATTATTTGTTGGATCTTTCGTTTTTATATTATTTTTTTGTGATAAAGTTTTTGTACATTCTACAAGCCGTACTTTGCAAATACTTTTTTATTAAATAATTCATGGAGTTCGGCAAAAGTCCGGGACCGGACAAATATCGAAGAATAAAAAATCTTTGTGAAAAATCTTTTCATACCACAAATTTCACACCAACTTAAACGATAATTTGATAATATTTTGAAATATACAGGGTAGGGTGTTCCAATAAAGTGAGGCATATCAAAGTTATATTTTTTCTTATGAGACACCCTATATTTTATTGCATTTTCTGATTGCTCCTAAAAAATAGAGTACTCCTTCATAATGGTTCCCTATACCTAAATACAGAGGGTTCCGAGTCATGCTGACTTTTTAAAAATGTGAACATTTCGGAAAAAATTAATAACTCACTGATATAACAAATTCTGGCAAATTTACCCTTAAGTCTAAATAGTTGGACATTCATTGAATGCATTCCACGATTAAATACTAAATATCTCTTTACAGGGTGTTCAGAATTTTCAGTTTCATTATTAGATCATTCAATGTGCAGTATCAGGCTTATTTTAAATGAAATACCCTGTATTTTAACCCTTTCGGTACGATTGACGGATATATCCGGCAAAAATAAAAGTGCGTCACGGACGAATGAAGGATATACTCGTTATAGGTTCAAATTGCTCTCCAGACTACCGCCAGTTATATCCGCCACTAATGAAAATGTATGCTTGTGTACAGACTACTGTCTTCTTTATCCGTCACAAAACATCGTTTTAGGTGGACGAGTGTCGGATATATCTGACACCGCCGAATATAGCCGACAGTCGGCATATATATCTGGCACCGCCGAATATAACCGACAGTCGGCATCTCCCGAACTGCTAACGTTATTTTTTGCGCGATCGATCTTTTTTGTTTATTTACAGCATTGGTTGTCAGGTCAGTAGGTTGTGTTTACTGGTTTCTAAGTCTAACACGTCGGTTAGTGATTTAATTACCGTTCAGACATACATTTAAGTGGTCCTAAATAATATATTACTTATTTCATTACACAAAAGAAACAAAAAAATAAGAAGATTGATATTTTTTAATGAACAGAATCGAACAGAACAATATAAAAAGTAATAAATAACATAAAAACAATTTCACCAAAATGCAAATTAAATTTTAATCTGATCGAGAAGTATAAATGTCACCTTTGACATTTCGTTCATTTCGAAGAAATTTAAATTATTTTAATCGAAATTCGAATATTTCAATACGATCGCGCAAAAAATGGTATAAGCATTTCGAACGTTAAGGGTAATACCGGTCTCCAGCAATGTTTGGAGGCTGAGCGTAGCGAAGCCTCCAAACATTGCTGTCGACCGGTAAACAACCCTTACCGTTCTTGATACTTAATATACTATATGTTCAGTATTTTTTATTGTTCATTTATATAAATAATTCCATTTGCCTTATTGAATAAACATGCCTTTGGTATAGATCTATTGCTACTTTCTAATTTAAACATGAATTCAAGTTGAACAAAACCTAACCTACCCTCATTTTACCTATTTGGTATTTGACGTTTATATCCGTCACTCGTCTGTCGAGCACTGCAATTTCGTCGTCTGTGAGGCAAAAATATCCGATAATCGAGCCGTACCCTCGGCCGTACCGAAAGGGTTAATAATTCATCATATTCAAAAAAATGTCCTCTCTCGAATGGTATGAGGGTGTCCTATACCTAGGTATTATACTTTTCGTGCAATTCACAATTTTCTTAAATTTTATGCTAAATCAATTTTAAGACATCTGCAGTTCTCTCTAAATCTCAAACTAATGATCCTGGCATAGTTGTTGTGAGAAACTAAATAGACCACGTTTTAAGCCTCCAGAAAATATTGGGTTTTGCTATCCTATACCGAGTGATTAAAAACATATAGCCATTCTCACAGAAAAATCACTATCCACTCAGAGACATTTTATGAAATAACAAAAAACAAAAAAGTTTCACACAATACGAGTGTTATGTTGAAGATTGGTTTAATTATTATTATTTAGAACATTAAAATACAACATGAATAAAAACGGAACTAACCACAAACAACTAAAAGTAATGAATTATTTGTTTTTTTTTATTTCTAAAATGTCTAAGTGGATAGTGATTTTTCTGTGAGAGTGGCTATATCTTTTTAACCACTCGGTATAGGATAACCAAACCCTATATTTTCTGATGGTTTAAAACGTGATCTATTTAGTTTCTTACAGCAACTATGCTAAGATCATTAGTTTGAAATTTAGAGAGAATTTCAGATGTTTTAAAATCGATTTAGCATACAATTCAAGAAAATTGTAAATTGCACGGAAAGTATAATACCTAGGTATAGGCACCGAATAGTAAGGATACCATTCGAAAGACGACATTTTTTTGAATATGGTGAATTATTGAAATACAGGGTTTTTCATTTAAAATAAACCTGAAACTGCACATTGAATGATCTAATAATGAAACTGAAAATTCTGAACACCCTGTAAAGAGATATTTAGTAGTCAATCGAGGAATACATTCAACGAATGTCCAACTATTTACACTTTATTGGAACACCCTGTATGTTTCAAAATATTTTCAAATTATAGTTTAAGTTGCAGTAAAATTTGTGGTATAAAAAGATTTTTCACAAAACTTATATTTTCTTCGATATTTGTCCGGTCCCGGACTTTAGCCGAATTGTGTATATAACACGGTGTTTTGCTATAATTATTCACTAAAAATTATTATCCTCTCTTGGTGCCTCTGAAATGCTTCCTTGAATAACCATTTTTAAATGCTTTGTGTGTACACCATTATTTAGTACATGAGAGATTATCCTTGTCTGGGCTAGAGATTAGTAATCTATCTCTTTTACTCACATCCAGCTACTGGGTATTGGTCAACGAAATGGTAAACACTCCCAGCTGTTGTCTATAAAGTGTAGACATCAAGTATTTGATCCTTCACAGTCATAAAGGACTATTCCAGTTTATGGAAAATAAAAGACCACTCAAATGCGGATATTTTGATACCAACTTATTCGTCTTGAAAAATAAAACATTTGATAACATTGCGCAAATGTTGTGACTTTTATAATTAACTCACATTATATTACGGAGATTGTATGAGTAAGACTGCGAGAAAATACGTAAATAAACCTGTATTACAGATTCCACCAAGTAAATAGATGAGAAATGGATAAATAAAACCAGACAGGGTTGAACCGACCTAAAGTGTGTTAATTTTGTCTTTGTAGTATTTTGTAGTGTAGTTGTTGGCATCGGTAACTCTTAAAAAAATAGGATAGGGATGCGGGATACTTTAGTTTTATTAAAAATGTAATAAGATCCCTTTCATTGATTACTTTAGTTTTTTCATATACAATAATGTCACTGCAATACGTAAACATGTCCACAAAATTATTTTTACCCAAGTTTGTCATAAGTTTCAAGTCCTCATCATCAAAATTGTCTTCAGAGTCAAATTGATTTTTTACAGCATCAAAGGAAGCATTTCTTAATGCTCGAAACCATTGTGATATCTCGTTAGGAGATATGACTACTTTGCGCAGCGCTCCGATTAAATCTGACCACAACCACCCTTCATCATTAAAATGATCAATACAGCAAAAAGAACCTTTTGGGACGTATATTCCTTTTTTTAAATATATATCTATCCTGGCTTCAAAAGAAATTGTCTGGAGAGATTTCTATTACCATCGCAAACAAAACAGATATTGCGTCTTTGCGGTACACAATTAAACACACAAGAAGTCTTATCATTTCCTACATTATCCCTTTCAATGTCGGCCATAACCTGTCTATAACAATTAATATGAATAACCTCACCATTTTCCATATTTCTTTGATGCAAATTATTATTCCCTCTACGATGGCGGGCGGCGTTCTGAAATCCCTCTGGAAGATCGTTTAATTCCTCACAACGCCGAAATTCTCTAGGACGAACTCTATGTTCACAAACGTAACACTGCATTTTCTTAGTTTTTAAATACTTGACTTTAAAAAATCTCTAAACTGAATACGCACACTTCTAGCACACAGAGCGATTATTTATTAAAACTGGTCATATGCAGTTAAAACTTGTTAGTCTATAATTAGATGGATACGCCCTTTTCTTTCATACTCCTATTAACCGTCGGGGATCTGTCAGGTATAAATATTTGCAATCTATAATCTATCATATCTTTATACGACTGAAAAATATAATCCTATTATTTTCTTTCGACGAAACGGGTATTCATCGTATGTACAACTATATTCACAAGTCCGACTCTGTTTCACCGTAGCAGGTGGTGTCCTATTGAATGGTTAGATTATGTAATCGAATCGAAAATTTCTGACAAATAAACTGATTTTGTGGGTTTATTAATTGAATTAGAACATTGGCGCAATGTTATCAACTGTTCTATTTTTCAAGACGGATGAGTTGTTATCAAAATATCCGCATTTGAGTGGTCTTTTATTTTCCATAAGCTGGAAGCATAGTCCTTTGAGATCATCTGACAGTTTAAAACTGAAATAATAAACCATGTACATTTTGTAACTATGTTTACAGTATGATTAGATGAAAGGACTATTTTCCCAATTATACCAGCCTCATCCTGTATGGAAATACCTTTCTTCCAGTTTTTCCTACATGGTATAGTTATTTGGAACTTACTATTAAAGCTTCATCATAGGACTATTGCGTCATTAAGTCATCGTCTTTTCAATCATCAAATAGCTTTCGTAGTAGTCTGTGTGAAAGATTTGACTTTGCCTCTTGTAAAATGTATAGTGATGGTAGATTTAGCAGGATTTCTATCATAATTGTAAGAGTGGTTTTTATGGTCCCCTATAATACACAGACAAGCAAACCCTACTTAACATATTTATCGCTACCACGTCTTGTGTCTTTGTTCACCACACTACTGATTCATAGGCTACCATTGGTTTAACAATTCTAGTGTATAGCCATTAGATCATTTTTTAGTTGGGACCCAAGCTTTTATCCACACATTCTTCTATATCTGCCAGGTGCAATGGTAACTTCCCGTGTTGTGTTCTAAAGATTAGTGTTCCATGGAAATGTACTCCTAAGTACTTTGTTTCTTTGGCAAATGTAATCACCATTACTTCTAGCATTATTGGTTTTAGCTCTGGTAGTGCTATATTTTTGGTATAATTTCACATGCGTTTTTATTATTCAAATTGGATATATTTGATTTTTAAGAATTCTGCATCATATGTATTCCAATAATATTAGTTATAAAAACTCGCTGACAGAGATATTATATATGTATATAATTTTGATTACAGGTACCAAAAATCGTCAACGATTCTTGTGTGAAGTTCGAATAGATGGTTACAATTATGTTGGCGCTGGGAATTCTACAAATAAGAAAGATGCTCAAAGCAATGCTGCAAAGGACTTCGTATCATTCCTAATCCGACAAGGTTTTGTAAATAAAAAGGATGTTCCTGTTGATATTGATGAAGCTCCTGCACCAGTAATTCACCGTAAGAATACATATTCATACTGAATATTGAAATAATATTCTATAAAACAAAGAACAACATTAATTAATTAATTTTTTATTAGATGGTAAACAAGAGTCCTCTATAGAAGGCCCACAACATCAAGTATTCCAACAGGGTGCAGGTCCAGCTAGTTATGGTGAAGCTTATCGTCCAAGAGGGCGCGAAGATGGTAATTGGCATTATATGGATCGAGCCCAAGAGCAGAAAAAGATGGAAGAAGCTGAGGATCTAGATGTTAATGCACAAATTCATGGCAATTGGACTGTAGAAAACGCTAAATCTAAATTACATCAGTTTATGCAGACAAATAAGATACACACTGACTACAAATATACCCTAGTTGGACCGGATCATTCCAGGTAAAAATTAGTGAAAATATTACTTGACATAACATATAAAAATTACTTACAAGAACCTAACTTGAAAAATAAATTAAATTTCACAGTTCAATTTCAACTATTTATTCATAACTTTACATTACATTTATAAAAGTCGTATTTTTGAATTGAAACTAGTATCATAATCATGATCACTGATTTTTATTATTGTTTAATATTAAAAAGTGAGTATCTTCTGTAAGTGAGAATGGGCTGGGTTGTAAACCTATGAAGTCCCATTTTATAGATGAGATGCATAGTAGTATAGTAAAAAATTTAAATCTGTAAAAGTACATTGACATTAATACTTGGAAAAATTAATAAATAAAATTAAAAATGTAGACTGAAAGTTTGGGTATCTTATTAACCCATTAAGTACTGGCCAAAGTAATGAAAAACAATTTCCAAAAAATATTTATTAAATTGATATTAATAGTATATTAAGTATTAAGAACGGTAAGGGTTGTTTACCGGTCGACAGCAATGTTTAGAGGCTGAGCGTACCAAAGCCTCCAATTTTGCTGGAGACCGGTATTACCCTTATCATTCGAGATGCGCGATCGTATCGAAATAAATTTCGAATAAAATAATTTAAATTTCTTCGAAATGAACGAAATGTCAAAAGTGACATTTATACTTCTCATAATTTGCATTTTGGTGAAATCTTTTTATGCTATTTTATTACTTTTTATATTGTTCTGTTCGGTTCTGCTCATTAAAAAAATATAAATCTTCTAATTTCTTTTGTTCTTTTTGTGTAATGAATGAAGTAATATATTATTTAAGACCGCTTAAATGTATATAGGGCTAAGACGTCGGTAAGTAATTCACTTACCGACGTCTGAACGGTAAGGAAATCACTTATCGACGTGTTACACTTAGAAACCAGTAAACACAACCTACCGTCCTGACAACCGATGCTGTAAATAAACAAAAAAGATCGATCGCGCAAAAAATATAAGAACTATTAGAATTCTGGACCAAACAAAAGAAAAAGTTTTTTAGAGATAGAAAATATTAGTGGGTGCGTATATGCATCTTTGGCAAAATGCAGTAACTTTTTAATTTTTACATACAAGAATATGAAAAACTTCTGAACTATTGTCTTTTATGAAAGTCGTGGAGCAGTTTTACAAAATCAGTCATCATGCCTATTGTGTAAAAAGTCATGAAGAATTATCCAAAAGGATGTTTTTATTTGTACTCCACTGATTATTAATTATTAACTATCTATACGCATTATTTCTACAAAAATATGCTAAAATGTAAAACTTACGTTAGAATAGAAAATTCAAAATTCTCAGAAAATTATATTTTTTATGAAACGGAATTATAAAGTACTTCAGAAACTTGTGTAAAACGAGTATGAAATAACTTGAGATTTAAAATACTAATATTTGCAAGTGAAAACCTTTATTTTGAAAAGGGTGGCATTTAATGGCTTAAAAGAGGTAACCCGTTGTATCTCCGAAACTATTTATTGTACATCTTACATTTTAAAAGTGACAAGGTATTGATGAAAAGATTGAATTAATTATTGATTTTATAGTGTTCTGGTGTAGTTCATGAATTAAGTCTACATTTTTACCTATTTTCACGTTAGTCCAGGTATAACATTCTACAATATCCAGCAATTGTTCCAGTTGTGGATAATAATATAAGCTTAGTGATAGAGTTCATATAAAAATCTTTTTGGTGTGCGTCGTCATTTGTTAATGTCCTTCTAACACATTAAGTTGAAAGAAATGGAAAAAGGCAGGTCTGTGTAAGTTGTAAGCGAACTTCATCAACGGGAAAAAAGATCTAAGAACATACTGATTTTTAATTACCACGAAATAACTATTTAAGTCAAATCGATTTTAACAAAAGACTTATGTTTCTATCAACATTAATGAAATCAAAATTTCCCCTTTCGAATATAAGAATAAGAATCCCATTCCATTAAAATATCGTTTCCTTAGCTAGTGATGCCTCCTGTGTGATTAAAAGCAAGCAAACTCACACTCACAAAAAACGATTTCTATTGTTTTAGATCAGACTTCCATTCACAGGAAACTGTTAGGATTTCTTCTGAACTCTTGTCAAAATGCAGGTGGACAAAACTTGTCGATTAAATATTTCAATAACGTACCAAAAATTGTAAAAAAACACCAAACAAAACTTCGTTCGTTCGAAATCATCATTCTTATTGAATCTTTGCTCAATAACAACATCAATAATGCTGAACTTGGACTAGACAACTATAACATGTAACATGTTTGAATATGATTGTTCACCCGACCCCGATGTATCGGTTAGAGGAGGCGGCGTATTGATTGCTGTATTGAAAACATTTTCATTATCATCACTCATCCACTCTGACACATCAATTGAAAAGCTTTTTGTGAAATTAGATAGCAAATTTATATTTGGAGCTCTATATGTTTCACCTCAGTCTCCAGCTTACATTTATCAGCTCCACTCTGATCACTCATTGATCTTGAGTGTACAAATTTCTGCTTAAAATATATACCTGTTTGGTGATTATAATCTCCCGTCATCTATTTGAGAAGTTGAAGATTACTGTTCTTCTGAAACTGTAGTAGTTGATGCTGTTTCAAATTTATGTGTTCCAATGCAATTATGTGGTTTAGTAGTAATAGTAATGTCATTCTTGACCTTATCCTTGTTCCCGAAGAACTTGTTATTTCTAAAGCAAATGATGTTTTAATTTCACCTGGCTCTCCATCATTCTCCTTTGGTGACTTCCATAAAATTAAAAGTTGATAAAAAGTCAGTTTTTGGTGAAAGATTTTAGTACTACTTCAATATTGAAAATTTTTCAGCCATTTTTCAGTGCTTAGAATTTTTAGAATGGTATAGCCTTCACTGTGATTGAGATCTTTCTGACATGATTGGCATATCTTAGGATATCTTTTTCTTTTCCCGGTTATTGAACAGTTTGTATCACACCTTATAGATACCTCATCATACCTTGAACAACTAGTACACGACAAAATTGAAGCTCATAAAATTTATAAACCTGTTAAGTCTCATTTGAATTACTTGAATGTTGTTGACTAAAAACAAAAAGTAAACAATTGACAAAGCGTTGCAATAATGATTACCACGTTCGCTTCACTCAAGTTTAAATCAAAAATAATGCAAAGTCTTGTGGAAATTATTGCCTGTAGTAAACGTGAAGATAACTTATTTGCAAATAACTTTTATCGGTGTACACTAATCTAATCTTAAAATGTAATGTTGACCATATCCAGTCCAAACTGAATATATCTTCATTATCATATCCGTATTTAAAAAATATACACATAGTTTCAAAAGTTTTGCATCACCCTAAATCTCCGAAAAAAAAAATGTGTGCATTATAAATGGATCAGAGATTAATCATATAATTAGTTTCAATAAAAAAAACGTGATTATTTGTCAAAAATTTTTATTATCCAATAATAAACTTGCTTTAAACATAAAAACTATTCTTAGAAATTAAATAAATTAAATACAAATTGATTCTTTTTAAAGAAAAGGTTAAGTGAGAACCTGCATGAGAACTTTTAATAAAGAGTATTTCCACCTCTAGAATTTATGCAAGCTTGAAGTCGCCTGCCCATGCTGTTAACCAAATTATTGATATTCTGTTGAGGAATATTTCGCCATTCTTCTTGGGCCGCATGAACAAGCTCTTGTACACTCTTGGGTGGATTTCTTCGTGCTGCCACTGCCCTGGCAAGCATGTCCCAAGCATGTTCTTTGAGATTCATGTCAGGAGATAGGGCAGGCCAGTTCAAACGATTGATCCCTTCAGTTTCAAGATACTCATTTACAGCTCTGGTCCGATGAGGTCGGGCGTTATCGTCCATAAAAACGAAGGAATTGCCAACAGCTGCGCGCCATAGTCTCACGTGAGGATGTAGAATCTCTCTGAGATACCTATCACCAGTCATCGTTCCCTCCACATGAATTAATTCTGTGCGATCATTTAACCTAATACCAGCCCAAAACATGGCACTTCCTCCTTTGAAGGGCGGCACGGGGCGAGCATGGGCAAGCTGAGCAACTCTCGTTGGATCCCGCCACACACGTATTCGATGGCTATCTTGTACCAAACAAATCCTTGTCTCGTCGGAAAAAAACACCGAATTCCAAAATTCTTCAGGCAAGGCCGCGTGTTCTTGAGTCCACTGTAGTCGGCGAACTCTGTGCTCAGGTTGTAGTCTGGGCACTCTTATTGGTCGGCGACACCTCAAACCTGTCGCAAGTATTCGTCTTCGTAATGTCGAGATCGATACTTGAACTCCCAACGCATGTCTCATGTCTCTTTGGAGTGCTGGTATTGCCATGGTCGGGTTTCTTCGGATAGTTAAGTGGATATAGCGGTTCTGCCGCTGATTAGTAACACGCCTTCTACCGCTTCTAGGTCTATCACGAAGAGAATTGGTCTGGAGATACCGGTTCCATACACGAGACACATCACTTTGCCAAACGCCAACTCTGTTTGCCACGAACCTTTGAGAATGACCTTCTTCAACTAAAGCCATTATTCTTGCACGGTCAATCTCACTTATGACTTGACGATTCATAAAATCGTAAAAATCAAATGCCTTGAATGTTGAAATGATCGCACTAAAAATGTTATCTTACAAAAAAACTGCAAAACATCTGTATATTGCGAAAAATATGGAACATATTGAAATGGTGAACATTGATAAACAAGCCCACAAAAAATTGTTAGCGCAAAAAAATTCCTTCGCATCCGAAGAAGGTGATGCAAAACTTTTGAATCTATGTGTATAAAAAACTTTTATCATTAGATGTCAATAAAGGTTCTGGACCAGATGGCATCTCGCCTCTTTTTATTACAGATTTCAGTTTCATACTCTCGTGACCACTTCAATCTCCAATAAATTCCTAAGCATAGTCTGTTTTCCCGAGTTTTGGAAACTTTCCTACGTTACACCATAGTAACAAATCTGATATTAAGAACTACCCCATCATATCCATCTTCAACATCATTCCAAACGTTTTCACGGAGCTTCTCCTAAATTCTCCTACAAATAAGTAGCATCATCACCACTCTACGGCTTAAGCTGGATATAATATCATGTGGCATATTTTTGAATTCAGAAAAATATGGACTGATATAAAAACTTAGTTCGAGTGCAACCAGTAAGTTTTATGGCAATTTGAAATCACATAACATACGAAAAAAGAAAAATAAATGTTCATGTATATATGTTACGTTCCAAGCCCGATATTGTACGGAGCCGGGCTCTGTACAAGCGATTTTGTACCAAGTCCGCTTCGTACCAAGTGTACCAAGTCAAAATATTCGCTTCTCATTTCCCTTCTGGACTTGGTACAAAATCGCTTGTACAGAGCCGGCTCTGTACAATGTACATAAATATTTTATGAGAAAGTTTAGATGTTCTAGTGATTTCCCTTGGTTTTTAATAGCTATCGTACTTTTTGTTATAGAATAGAATATTTATTTATTTATTGCTTGCTGTTCTAAAAGGTTGCTTTGTTACCTTCTGTACAGCAAGCACATTTTTGTATTTAAAATTTTCAAAGAAACTGTGGGCTTTTTCTGCACATAATTTTTTTGTAAGGTGATTTTATTTTATTTGTTAATAGAACCTGTATGAGAACTTTACCAAAAGCAGTTGAAAATTATAAGGAAAATACGCACTGTCGGATACTGTTTATAGTATCTATCAGTGTCAATATTTTGTCAAGAAGAATGATAAATTGTTAAATAGTGTTAATGAAATATTCTTCATCTAGAAATTTTGTTTGTGCGCAATTTTCTTTAAAAATTTAATCCGATAAAACAATAGCAAACAAAAATTGATGAAAGCAGCATTGAGTAAGCACCATGCTGTTCTCATTAATACTAATAACATACATTGAAAAAATATCATATTTTAGCTCTTTTTAATAATATATTTAGTGAATTGAACTACAAACATGACTTTTTTGTTATATACAATTACTGTTGAAACACTTGAAAATGGTTTATTTAAGATAAAAACACCATGACTGCATATCAGGATAAATATAAATTCACCAGCTGTAAGTACAATTTAACTTGATGGCTAGGGCAATTTTCAGATTACGGGTTGGTAAAGCTTCAAGA
>CAJUYH010003789.1:5888-30417 GCA_910591685.1 Galerucella tenella | reverse complement strand
AAAAAAAAAATTCTCCCTCAATTTGATATTTAAAATTCCCGCATAAAATTATAGTTCCTGTGGCCAAACTTCAAATGGCTTTTAAAACAGTAGTCACTGCTGACTACATAAAAGTTACAATTCTAGGTTGAAATATTAGCATTGCACCAGCTATGATTCAGACGGGGCCTGCACAACAACACTTTTAACACGTTTTGCAGCTTGAAAGGATTCTACAGGAAATAATTTTGAACACTTGCTGTACTTTTTTGTTCGTTTTTTGAATTGCATTGCGTTTTTTTAGCCATTAGGAAGGAACTTTAATGCCATTCAATGCAGTTTTTTTATTTATTAATTATCTTGGCAAATAAGCGAGATAGTGCCTATATAACTTGGGACTTCCGGTATATGAGCAATAAGGCGACCCCTTTTATATGATTTATGACATGTGACAATATACAGGGAGTTCCACAGGGCTGCCAAACATTTTTTTATAAGTCATTAGGAAGGTACTTCAATGCCATTAAATGCAGTTTTTTATTTATTCATTATCTTGTCAAATAAGCGAGATATTGCCTGCTGTTGTAACCTAGGAGGTTACGTATATTTTATTTTACTATTTACTTACTTTTACTTTTTACCTTACTATATTCTTTATACTTTTATAGTAATTATTATTGCGTTCTATTTTAAATAATCAATATTTCCTTCAACCACATTTTTATTGTTTTATATTCTTTATCAGTACTTTCGCCCACATGATGCCTCGAATAAGAGACATGTTATTTAAGGCTCATTCTTATCAATTTAGTTTTCATTTTTAATGTCACGAATTAAATTTGATATAAAGTATAATCTTATATCCAATGTATCTTTTTGTTAAGTGAAGCTCACTTCTTAGAATGCATTTCAGACTCGAAAGGAAATAAGTTTTAGTTCCACTTTTTCTCATAGAAACTGCTCGTTTTTGCAAATATAGCTACTTTTAAAATTTCAAAACTTATCTTCTTCTTGAGTGGCAACTATCGTTAAAAAACATAAAGGAGAACAAAAAGGGAGACTTGTAAGAACAATCGCCAGTGTAACATCGTAAATTAGTCAAAGGAATAAACAAAGTATTGAATACCCAAGAGTTTTTTTTATTCTTCAACCACTGTTGATCTGCGGATCACAACACTGTATACGATAACTTGGGACACCCGGTATTCTCAATTTGTGTGGAAAATTAAATAGTACGACATGGGAGCAGGATAGAGCACCGCCACATAATGTCGTAGCCGATAAGAGCATTTAAGTAATCAATTTCATGTGTGGTTCCATTAAATGGTCGCCAAATAGTCCCGACTTAACAACATGTGATAGCTTTTGGAAAGAAAAAGTTCATTTTGATTCATAAAACAAATATTAACTCTACCACGGCAAAAGTTCGCGAGGAAATTGAAAATCCAAATGGTCATAATAACACAATAGCTGAAACATTAGAAAATTGAAAACGAAGATATTATTTTGTGCATTGATAACATTAGGAGAGCCTCTATTGTTATTTTAAATGTAGTATTTTATCTTAAGTCATTAATTTTGTTAAATTTCTAAGTATATAAAAGTTTCTTTTTGGAACTATATGTGAATTTATTTCTTATCTTATAGTGTAGGACCATACACCATTAGGGAACTTAATCAAAATAAACTTTTAATTTACAAACTATGAATTATGTTTGAAGTAATTACAGATGTGTGATGTCATAAAGACGTCATTATCATTCTATAACGTTTTGGTGCAAAATTTGAATTGTATTTTAAAAAAATGAATTTCTCTTCTAAAGCTTTATTTTTTTTAGAGAAACAACATTTTTTCAATGAAGCTTATGCGTATAAACATCGTAGAGTAAAAAATATTTAAAAGTGGTTTGGAATTTATTTGCTACGAGGGTAGGAAGAAAAATATACAAGCAAAAATAAATTAAAAATAAACTATTCTCTGCATTTTTGAATTCCTGTCGAATATAAAGTTAACGAGGCAAAAGGGATGGTGTGTAGGGTAAAATAAGGTGCAAATGTTTTTGAAATTCTAAAAAAAGCGGTTGCCTGAAGTACGACGACTCGATTTAGCGGAATAAAAGCGAGTTTGAAGAAAATATGAAACTCAAATAAAACCGATTTAGACAGTTACGTGGTTTAATTTTCAAATAAAAACGAGATTTCATAATAAAAAGTTTACCGTCAAATATTAATTCACCCACAAATGTTCTGAATTTTAAATATATTTCAATATAAAACGTAGGGACGATAGGACGATAAAAAAACCCGAAACCCGTCAAATTTAAATTATTAATTGACATTCTTCAACGTAAAAATGCGATCCCTACCTTTTCAACCCCTCCGAATGACAGATAAAACCTCCAATTTTTCAAATGGGAAGTGTATGCTTGTCAAATATCGTTTAAAAGGTCTCTCCATTCTTTATACAAAAATTTTGTCGTTTATTGCAACAATTAAGATACTTATTCTTAAATAAAATCATTGGTAGATTTTCTTCGCAAAGACATATTAAATTCACATGTGACCATAGCTCTATCAGTTTATGTCAAAATTATAAATATTTCAAAATTCTTTCACTCCATATTCTCCAACATAAACAGAACATTAAAATTTTTCCATTTGGGCTATTTTGAATTAAGATTTTATTAATATTAACTGCCACATTGACTATCTGAAACCAACCTCTAAATTTCATAAATATTACCATAATATACCATTGTACTTTCATTAATATTAACCATATAAAAAAATATTTAAACCTCGATTCAAGCTATTATTGAATGCTATTTAAAAACTTCAATGCATTGTATAGCATAAGAAAATTATATAAACTAGGTATTTGAAATGACAATAATTGAAATAAAATTCCTTTGCACTCTCAAACATTTAACATAAATGTTAACTGATGAAATTCAATTCTACTTTTATATTTTTTTCTGGATAATACATATTGTAATGTTTTTCTTATTTATTTAAACTGTTTTTACCGTGGGATAAAAGTATACACTCATTATGGCTAATTACTATTGATTTATTAAAGAAACACTTACACACTATAATAAACTTAATTTATATACACACTACTTAATGTTTATTAATTTATCTACACTCGGTATAGGTAATAATTGTCATAATTTATCTTCAACACTATTTATATTCACTTTCTGTTCACTCACTGTATACTGAAACTGTTTACCGATTCACTGTATACTGAACAACTCCCCGATTCACTCGAAAACCCGCGTATATATACTTAGTCCCTCGAATATCTAGAACTTTCGCGATAAACCATTGTATGGCCTGGTACATTTCCAGAACAGTCTGGATATTACCTGCGAAAGAACCTTTTTAGAAAGGTCGCATTCATCGTTTGCGACAGGACCGGCTTCGGAATTAGTGAGTTCGTAACATTGCCCCCTCCTTAATAGTAAGTTCCTCCTGGAACTCTTGTGTAGCCGGGACTGGATGTTTAAATCGGCAACTGGATCCATTCCTACACTTTCCGGTCGTATGGAAATAACAGGGTACTGTCTTCATCGGATACTGATTACGTGGGGAATAGCTGCAGATTAAAATGTGGACATCGGTATCTTCGAAGATCATTTCCACCATATTCCTAATGACTCGCCAATCCAACTGGTTGCTCTCTATCTTAAACATCGCTAGTTTCTTCACGTTGGATTCCAGCACGTGATCTCGAAGACTGCGTAGCGCTTCCCACACATTCCGGTAGGTGGATCGATCTTGAAATTCATCCTTTGTTACAAGATAGAAGATGTGTCGTGAGTTGTGTTTAAGTTTCAGTGTTTTGCCAGGGGTCGGAATCTGTTCTGAAAGTTTTCCTGATTGTCCAAACTTCTTTCGAAAGACGAATGCCAAACCTCGTGCATTTTTGATATTGGCTGGGATGTTGTGTGCCAGTGAATGGTCTTCCGGAAGCGTGAACAAATCTTGTCGTTGCTCTGTAGTAACTCCAAATCTAGCTTTACCGGTACCTCCATATGCGCCCATAAATTCTTCGAAGGCAGGGTCAGGATCTTCTCGGATATGGTTTACTCCTTCTTCTTGGTCATGGTCTCCTTCGAATGACGCTAGTCGATTTTGGTGGACTACTTTCGGTTTTCCATTGGGGATCTTACTTATGCGATAGATGACGTCGTTGATCTTCTTTTTGATTAAGTATGGACCCTCCCAAGATTTTTGTAGTTTTGGAGAAAAGCCTTTTCTCCTCGTTGGGTTGTGTAACCATACTCTGTCCCCTTCTTTGAAACTGCCTTCTGTAGCCTGCGTTTTGTACCGTTTTTTTCATTCTGTCGCTGGCAACTTGGAGATTCGTTCGAACCAATTCGTGTACATCGTCCATCCTTTTCCTCAACTGGATCACGTAGTCTTCTCCCGCTAGATCTTCTCCAGGACGACAACCAAATTCAGGTCACAAGGAAGCCTCATTTCGCGTCCAAATAGGATTTTCGCAGGTGTTTCACCTGTGGACTCATTGATGGCAAATCGATAAGCCAATGCAAATAGGGAAAGGTACTGGTCCCAATCTTTCTGGTGGCTGGAAACTACTTTGGACAGGTATTTTCCTATGGACCTGTTCATTCTTTCGACCATTCCGTCTGACTGTGGATGCAACGCCGTTGTCCTGGTCTTCTTTATTCCCAGCTTCTCACAAATTTCCTGGAATACATGGCTTTCGAAATTCCTTCCCTGATCGCTGTGAACTTCCAAGGGCACTCCATATCGGCTAATGAATTCTTTTACCAATACATCCGCGACCGTTGTGGCCTCTTGGTTCGGAATCGCGTAAACTTTACTTTACCCATTTGGTAAAATAATCCATCACAACTAGTATGTATTTACCACCATTTTCTGTCGTCGGAAATGGTCCTGCGATATCTAATGCAATCCTTTCGAATGGGCTTCCAACATTGTATTGTTTCATGGGAGCCTTTCTCTTGCGATGTGGTCCATTACTCGTAGCACAATTCGTACACTTCTTACACCAGTCCTTCACATCGTCGGAGCTGTTCATCCAATAAAACCTTTCACGGACTCCCAGATGACCTCCTGATGGACTGTCGTGTAACTTCCTCAGTACCTCAGCTACTCTCGATCTCGGGATAACTATTTGTTGTCTATTTTCGGAACCATCATCGTTTTCAAGGACTCGTTTCAACAGGCCTTCTTCCAGGACAAGGAAGTCCCACTGAGCCCAATATGCCTTCAGTGTTGGTAGAAATCTTGACACTTCTTGCCAGGTAGGACGCCGATTTTCTTGCTTCCATTGCCAGATCATCTTTAGGTGTGGATCATTCTCTTGATCTTCTCTAATCCTGGTGGGTAACCATTCTTCATTGCTGACTGTAGTTCTTGAAACTGCAGCTTCCTTAGATTCCACCTTGTTGCAGTGGGAACAGTCTGGTTGGCACGGTCGTCTAGACAGGGAGTCGGCATTTCGGTGACTAACACCAGCCCGATGCTCGATGTTGAAATCGTATTCTTGGAGACGTTCGATCCATCTAGCGATCTGGCCCTCGGGGTTCTTGAACTGCATCAACCACTTGAGTGCTGCATGATCAGTCCAAATTAAAAATTTCTTTCCATAGAGATACTGATAAAAGTGTTCCACAGACTTCACTACCGCCAAAAGTTCTCTTCTCGTGACGCAGTAGTTCCGTTCTGGTTTGGAGGACTTTACTGAAATATCCCAGCACTCTTTCTTGGCCTCCTTGGATTTGTGAGAGTACTCCTCCAATTCCTACGTTGCTTGCATCAGTGTCAAGAATGAAGTCTCCTTCTGGTAACGGATATCCTAGTATCGGTGCCGTGGTTAAATTTCTCTTGAGGGTTTCAAAAGCAGTTTGACAGTGTTCATCCCAATGCAAAGTTCTTGTTTCTTCCGTGAGTCGAGTTAGTGGCTTGGCAATATCTCCAAAGTTCCTTATGAACCTTCGATAGTATGTGCAAAGTCCAAGAAAACTCCTGACTTGATGTTTGTCTGTTGGTTGCGGCCATTGCTTAATGGAAGCAATTTTCTCCTGATCTACTGCCACTCCTTCGTTACTCACAATATGACCCAGTTAGTTGACTCGGTTTTGGAATAACTGACATTCCTTCGGGTTTAACATAAGCTGAGCAGCTTGAAGTCGTTTGAATACGTCTTGCAAATTATTTAGGTGTTTCTCGAATGTCTTCCCTAATACTACGATGTCGTCTAAATAGACCAGGCAAGTTTTCCAAGATAGCCCTCTCAATACATTTTCCATTAGTCTTTCAAATGTCGCGGGCGCATTACAGAGCCCGAAGGGCATGATGTTGAACTGTCATAATCCGGATTCGGCGGTGAAAGCACTTTTCTCTTTGTCTTCTGGGTCCATTTCTACTTGCCAATAGCCAGACTTCAGATCCAAGGTGAAAAACATTTTACTTCCAGCCAAAGTGTCTAGCGTATCGTCGATCCGAGGCAGAGGATAGCTGTCCTTTTTCGTCACATTATTCAGCTGGCGATAGTCCACGCAGAATCTGGTAATTCCATCCTTTTTCTTGACGAGCACTACTGGAGACACCCATGGACTAGTAGATAGTTCTATTACGTTTTCTTCCTCCATCTCTTGAATTATTCTATTGTTTAATTGGCTTGGCATTACCAGTATAGATTTTGTGTTTGACGGCTGATGTTCTACCAGTCTTCCCTCCTTTTGGTACGAATAGGTCTCGATACTGCAAGAGGAATTCTCTCATTTTCCTTTTCTCAACTCGATTCAATGATTGGCCAGCTATTGACAACATCTGTTCGAATATGTCATTAGAATTGTCGGTTGTCGTTGTTTGACGAACTATAGACGTCACCGGTATGCAACATCCAATTCTGGTTTCCTTCTTGAGGGTAATTGGGTAATCGTTCACGTTTATAGCACGTACTGGGATCTCCTTCGCTAACGTAACCAGTCCTTTTCCAATTAGCACTCCTTTACCAACCTCTTCGTCGTGGTTCCAAGGTTCCATCATAACCGGTGTACCTTCTTCCATGATTCCCTGTAGCCGCGCTACTATCATGGTTTCGCTTCGTGCAGGAAGAACAGTATCTTCCTGTACAGCTGCCAACACCGTTCTGCTCTCATGTGGACGAAGGAATACTTCTTCGGAGCCCACCTTGATGGTTCTGTTTTTAAAGTCTAACTGGAAACCATGTGAATTCATTACGTCCATTCCCAGAATCACGTCTTCTTCGATGTCAGCTACGATTACCGTATGCGTAAATCTTTTTTCACCAATTCCCAATTGGATTTGCGTATCTCCATGAACATTGGCTCTCTCCCCTGTTGCGGTCCGGAGTCACAGCCTCGTTGGCAGAAGCTTCTTAGATTTTATTATCTCTGGCCGTATAATGGTTCTAGTTGCTCCAGTATCCACCAGCAGAGTATATTTCCTGCCATTGACTTCGCCATCCACATATACACTGTCATTGCGGCATCTGAGAGAGGCTATCAGTATGAGAGGGTCTTTGGAACGATCCTGGGTCGGTACTGCCACCTCGTGGCCGACCCATTCTAGTTTTCCTAGGACTGGGGCTCTTGGTTTGCTGGAGTTCTAGGTCGCTTACACGAGCTGCGTACATGTCCTAGCTCGCCACAATTCCAGCATCTAATCTTCCTCGGCTTTCGTTCCACCATGCTTTTTATCAAGTTGACTAACTGGTCAAATTTATCTTCGTCACCCTCTTCTTGAACGGTCCTAACTTTGTTATATCCGGACGCCTTCGTGGCTGCTTCATATTCAAGAGCAGCCAGCAGTCAATGCATCAACCAATGTCTTGGGATGGGCTAAACGAAGCGTCCTCTGCATATCAGGGTCACGTAAGCCATCAATGAAGGCCTAGATGCCTAGACATTCCATCATGTTTTCTGGTGCTGATGGATAAGCAAATCGGGCTAGTCGAGCGATATCCACTTCATACTCTTGAAGGGTTTCATCACGTCTCTGCCTTCGATTCTTCATCTGAGATTGGTACAAGTGTTCTAGATGTTCATCGTGACCATATCGCATGTCCAACCTCTTCTTCAGCTGCTCGAAGTCATCCGTTTCTTCAAGAGGTATCGTCTGAAGCACATCCAAGGCATCTCCCCGAAGCGCGATGGTCAAGTTCACTGCCTTCTCCGATTTACATAGTTGGTCCACGACATCTTTCCGTCGAACGTTGGGGCCTTGACTCGAGCAAAACTGCCAATATCTTCTATCTTGTGGAGTGTTTCTGGCTTGCAGGGTTTTATTTGCTCGATCTTCTTTTCTTGTGCTGGCATGTCTTGTGTTCCTGAATTTGCCATTTTTCTCTAACTCCTGGATTTTCACTTCCATTGTTGTGATTTTACTCTCCATATCTGATTTTAGGGACGAAATTTTATGTTCGACTTTATATTCGACAGCGGTAATGTCATATTTTATTGACAAAATATCGGCAGAAATATCGTCTTTCATAGTAGAAATCTTCTCGTCCATAGTAGCAGAAATATCAATTTTTATGGTAGAAATCTTCTCGTCCATATTAGCAGAAATATCGTCCTTCATAGCAGATATTGACGAGATTATGGTGGAGGACTCGTAATTGAATAAGAATGTTTCTGGATCCAAGTCTTCACTTTCCAGTGCTTTTTTCAGTCTTTCAACTAATTCATTCTTCTTTCCGGACTTTTCCAGCTCGCGATTTTCTAATTCTGCTTTTAGTTTCGTCACTTTCAGGTCACATAGTCTCTTAGCCATTTTTACGTAATTATTTTTTTTATTACCCCACACCTGACACCAATGTAATGTTTTTCTTATTTATTTAAACTGTTTTTACCGTGGGATAAAAGTATACACTCACTATGGCTAATTACTATTGATTTATTAAAGAAACACTTACACACTATAATAAACTTAATTTATATACACACTACTTAATGTCTATTAATTTATCTACACTCGGTATAATAATTGTCATAATTTATCTTCAACACTATTTATATTCACTTTCTGTTCACTCACTGTATACTGAAACTGTTTACCGATTCACTGTATACTGAACAACTCCTCGATTCACTCGAAAACCCGCGTATATATACCTAGTCCCTCGAATATCTAGAACTTTCGCGATAAACCATTGTATGGCCTGGTACATTTCCAGAACAGTCTGGATATTACCTGCGAAAGAACCTTTCTAGAAAGGTCGCATTCATCGTTTGCGACAGGACCGGCTTCGGAATTAGTGAGTTCGTAACAATATCATGACAATAAATACCTACCTATTTAATAACAAAAACAACAAAATAACTACTTCAAGTAGCCAGAAAAAAATACATAATATACCTAAAACTCGCTACATTTTTATGTTTTACTAAAACCGATAACTATATTTGGTATGATATTCTATGTAGTATTAATCATTATTTTTTTATATCCACAGTAGCGTGTACTCGGTAATCGATATGCTGTTAAAACTATGTTTACCAAGGAGGTAGTTGACTTAATTAATATAGGTAATTTATTATTGGCAATGAAAAAAATGTTTTCCAGCTCCCTAGAAATATAAAACAATCAGAGTACTTAGTTCTTTTTAGGCTGGTAAAAAAGGGTTTACCCCTCGGTTTACAAAGAACAAATTTCGGACAAGCTGAAACTTTTAAGGATATCTTTTTTAGGTTGTCAACAATATGTTTCATTTAAAAATCGCACTGAATGGCACAGGCCGTCCTCGCCCAATCGCATGTTAAACTCAAAAATTTGTATATTTATTTATTTTTTCAAGAATATCCAAAAAACTGTAGACCTATTAGAAATTTTATTAGAAAGCAAATTTGTTGCCAATAAAATACCTACTAAACGGTTTTTTTTCAAAAATCGACCCAAAAACAAAGAACTTAGGGACCTTCAAATGATGGGTCATTTTTGGGATATCGAACAATGGAACCCACCCATTTCTTTCCCTACCTACGCTTCTGTAGAGAAATTAAAATAGACCACATTAAAAATAATTTTGTTTCTCTTAATTTTTTTTATAGATTTTTGGTCATGATTTTCACAAAAAAAAACGATATGACTCACTTCATACACTGAAGAATCATATATAGTACACAACAGGAAGATGGTAAAATAAACTATCTTCTGTAAGTGTTAGGAATCCTGCCACGGTTTTCAGTTTAGTAAAGAGTCATTCCCTTGATACATTCAATAAAAAGACAGATTTAAAATATTTTTTTTAAATAGATATTCTTTAAAAAAACGATAAAGAAGTAATACAAAAAATATATAATTATTTTAAGAAAAACGGAGCAGTTCCGACATCAATTTTCGAAAAAAAACGCAAAAAATATACACTTACCCAGTTTCTTGTAATCCGAAGAAAACTGTTGTTTTTATTAACTTAATCAACATAAAAACTCACACCATCACTCAATACACCGCGAATAAATTATTGTTCAAAATGTATTTAAACATTTAATGTGCCGCAAAATCACGAAAACCACATAACCAACTGAACTGGATTTACTGAATTGAAAAATTAAATGTCAAGGAGCTTCACATCGACGCCCTACAGAGAGCAGTAGATGACATGAAGAACATGTAAAGGCATTTTTTAGCAAGCGGAGTTTTGCTTAAGGTAAAATGTGTTACATTATACATTATAAATATATATCAAGACAAGAAATGCATTAAAAAATTCAAATAATCAAGAAAGTACTAAACCAAAGTTATATTTTTCGCAAGCTCTTACCATGAGCTGTCTTATATAATTTTATATAAAAAAGAAGAAGAAGATAGAACCATAGAACCATCTTTGATTTCTATCACAAACCACATACCTCTGTGGTTTGTGATTTCCATTTTCCATATCTCTCTGCTAACGCTGCTAACTGCGATTACAACTGATTAATAGAAATATTTTAACTAAAATATTTTATTCATTTGAAGGTATTTAAACATGTCCTTAGGTATTTATTTAAAAATATATTTTTTTGTACTTTGAACGCAATAAAATAAAAGATAAGGTTTCTTTTTATGAGAATTAATTATTGTGATAAATCAGTTGGTCAAGGCATATAGGTTTCAATAGATTATAAAAAATTGTGTAAAAGTTAATAAAATTAATATTTGACGGCATAAATCGCAATACAATTATGATTGCAGTGATTTTACTAGGTACCGCACTAGCAGCCTCTGTAGCAGCATTATCACTGGTGAGTTGGAAATTATACATAAAAGTAACTACCGGAATGTGCCACAGTCAAGTATGCTTGGTAGGAAAAACGGCAATTGTCACAGGGGCCAACACAGGTTAGTTAATCATAGTACAAAACAAATATGAATATTATTAACATACTATATCTTAGGTATTGGCTATGAAACTGCATTGGATTTTGCTAAAAGAGGAGCTAGAGTAATTTTAGCTTGCAGAGATGAAACCAAAGCAAAGGAAGCATATAGCAAGATTATTACAGCAACCAATAACTCAAATGTTGTGTATAAATTAGTAGATTTAACCAGTTTTGATTCAGTTAGACGATTTGCTCATGATATTAATGCAAATGAAGACAGACTGGATATTTTGGTCAATAATGCTGGTGCTGGAAGATTGGGAAATAAGACAACTGTAGATGGTATATCAATTACAATGCAAACAAATTACTTTTCACACTTTTTATTGACATACTTATTGATAGGTAAGATGCTGACTTATTATTTTTAAAGTTGGTATTTAATGATTCACTTTCAGATTTAATGAAAAAACATCCAAGTAGAATTGTAAATGTCTCTGCTATAGGAGCTAAACTTGGAAGCATCGATTTTACCAAATTAACATCATTCACCAATGAATCAAATCAATATATCACATCAAAACTCTGTCAAATACTTTTCACTATAGAACTAGCTTCTAGATTTAAAGATACCAATATAACTGCTTATTCCTTACATCCTGGAGTGATCAAAACTGAAATATTTAGACATATATCACCAGTGTTTAGATGGATGATCTTGTTCTTAATAGATACATTCTTTAAAGTTAGTACTTGACTTGATATCTAAATGAGAAATATTTGAGCTTTTTTTTGTTGTAGACGGCTGCTGAAGGCGCCCAAACACAAATCTATTGTGCCGTAGAAAACGGTTTGGAAAAATACAGTGGACAACACTTTCATGATTGCAAGATGGTTCCCAGATATAGAAGTGCAAATGATCCAGCTTTAGCCAAAAAACTTTGGGAAGAAAGTGAACGAATATGCAAAGTTAATGGACATTGAATTACTTTAATCCTCCAATTATTTATCTAAACATTTTACTTTATTAATTTTAACAAATTTTCTATATAAAATTATATTTAAGACTGCCCTGTAGTACAAAAATGGCTATGTACAACATATTTTGAAAATTGACGCAATAAGTTAAGTTTTTATGTATAACAGATTTTATTAAATAAGCATCATACAATCCACATCTTTATTGTTAATTATACTTTAAACCAATGAATTAGTGCATATTATTATGTGTCAGGTTAAGTCTGCATACTGTATTTCACTGGGACTATACATTCCAACTACTAAAACTTTAAAAAAAGTACTATAGGACTACTATAGACTTTATTCACAGGTCTTTTGTTAACATTTTCCTCATAAGAACTTCAATATACTTTCTGTTCATTCTGTTTACTGTCAACAAGTCTTGAATTATTACTCTCTCCTTTAACCTAATATATCTAGGATAATATGGAATATTTATATTCAGTCAAGATTTAAGTAACCTTTGTTAGTATAAATATGTTACAGATTCTTCAATTTAATCGTATAACATTCCAGTGTAAAATTATACCAAAGAAAAAATAAGAAATTCAGCCATCAACAACTTTTTTTATTTCATGGGCAAACAAAAACTGTTTCAACAAATTACTTTGTATATTACCAACATTTTACCAATGTAAAGATTGATGAATGTTTTTTTTAAACTTGTATAACATGCTACATAGTAATTTTCTCGAAAAGCTTGTAAAAGAATTGGGCATGGTGATATGTATACATTGACAACTTGTTCAATTAATGATCCTTTTTTTGTCTAAAAATTCGTTTTCTTTTTAATATTCCAGTTCTCAACATGTCTTCATCATCTTCCATTTGATGCTCCCAAATTCTAAGATGGTTTGGTAGATAAATTAACCCACCCAAAGTTAGAGCTAGAAAAAATATTCATTTTTTAAACATGTAGATTTGATATAGGAATTTAAAAATAACTTACCATTCAATATACAAGGAAATACTACATAAAAGTTTAATGTAGCTGCTCTAAAGTAAACAGTTTCTGTGAGATATAGGACTATATTTGAAATAAGTGAACAAATTCCAAGACTAACCATCCTGAAATAAAATATTTATCCTACCATTTATTCAATTCTGTGCTTTTCAACAACTTACGGTTTGTAATGAATGTAAAGAGTGCAGTGGATTAAAACTAAAGCTTTTAAAATTGAATAAACTCCTAATATTCTAGTTGCTGTAAATTCTCCTGAAACATATATACAATAGAAAAAAATTGAAAGAGGTGAAGTGAATAAACTTACCATCTACATATTCATCTAATTCAGTTAGAGTTTTGCTAAGGAATGATCTTTTTTCTATGTAACTTTTTATAGCTGTACCAAGATCCATAAAAGCAACAAACGCAATCCATCCTCTGAATGCGTACATCGTTCGTCTATCCATTTTTATAATGGTGTGAATACTTAAAAATTGTTTTCTCGAGGGATTTTTGTCATTTTATCCATTTGAAAACTAGATGCATTCTAATTCAACGCAATTGCATTTCTTGCAATGTGATTTAAGTGCTAAATCATAACGTAACATAATATACTTGAAACCTCACCTATTAAGGAAAATTAAAACAAAAATAAGAATAAAACATGGAAACTAGAGACATGCTAAGTACATGGAATAAGCGAAAGCGACAAGACTCCATTCTTCTTCTTTTTTAACGCATTGTAGAGAAGGCCTCCACACGTCTACACACACTGACCCTTTCTATAGATAACCTACTTACACGAGTCCACTCTCCAGCCATCTCCACTTGTTCTGTCCAGCTTTCAATGTCACGTGACTTTACGTCAAAACGGTCAAATTTAAAAATATGTCATGTCATCTCATCACAGATGACAAATATGTAAATGTAAATAGAATTCGTATAAAAGTAGAACGGGTCAGGCCAAAAAATACATTTTATTAATGTATAACGGTGATATAAGCAGAGGATATAAGTTTATTTATTCGTAAGTGAAAAGAAATCAACAATTTAAAATGGCTGAGGTGTATGTTGTGTCAGCTTGCAGAACTGCTATAGGTAATATTTATAATTTTTGAATAGTTTTAACAAATTTGATTCACCAAATAAACTTGAGTTAAAATTAAGAATTATAAAAGGAAATTGTAATACATAACATAAGAGATAGTTAATACAGAAATTCCAAATATATGTTGAAAAATAAATTAAATGAGGCAAAATTAAGTAATTATCTGTATAAGTTGTTAAACCAGCCGTATAGTTTTGATTTCAACCTACCTGTTCTAGAATTCATGTTTGCTTGTAACACCCCACTGTAGGGTTCCCTTTCCTTGGAGTTAAACACTCAATGTTTTGAAAAACATTTTTCAAACTATGTAAGGTGTTCTTAATGTTATTAACAATCCTGTTGATTGCACCTTGATAAATATTTTACTGGGAAACTGCAATTTAAATTCAAAACATTCATAAAAATGTAAGTAAAAACCAAAAAATCAAGGCCGATAACAAAACATGAATGTATATTTATTTGATATGAACCTATGGTCAATTTTTTTATACATTATCTAATTTGAATTTTGCAGGTAGTTTCCAAGGTCAATTTGAAAAATTTTCTGCATCTGAATTAGGAACTATAGTAATTGCAGAAGCTGTTAAAAGGGCAGGTTTACAACCTGAAGATGTAGACCAAGTTATAATGGGGCAGGTAAGCTTGAACTATTTTTTATCATTTAATAATGAAGCAAAATAATTCTCAATGGTTTTCATTATAAAAACTACTTCTCATAAACATTCTCACAGGCTTAGAGTCCTTGGTACCTCAACCTCATTAAACATCTGTTCAAGGGCCAGGCGGTGAAACATTTATTGAATAACTTCTGTACGAAATATATTTTCATGTCAAAAAACATTTTTATCCAAATATAATCTCAAGAAATTTTTTTGTTGCAGTTTTCACCTAAATATTTTCAAATACTTCAAGTTTCTGATCTTTAACCTCCATGAGTTTAATATCATTTACATAAACACAATACTCATACTTGAACCTAATACAGAGAAAAAAGTGTATTTTCTTACAATCACAATATCGGTTGAAAATCTTCTCACTTTGTGCCAAACAGCTAAATTTACATAAAAATTGATTTAATTTCTGTAATAATAAAATATAATCATATATTTAAGGTATTGGTAGCAGGACAAGGTCAGAACCCAGCTAGACAAGCCTCTATAAGTGCGAAAATTCCCAATTCCACTCCCGCTTATACAATAAATATGCTATGTGGATCTGGGCTGAAGTAAGTACAGTTGAATGATTATTTAATAATATTCTTTCATTTCAAAATTTTTAGTTGTTTAGTCATTTTCGTTATAATATAAGGAGAAAAAACTCTAACTCTAACTTTTATATGATTGCTTCACAAAATCTCAGTGGTTTGACATTTTTAGCTAAGGGAATAAACTAGGGAGGATACTTATTATTAACTAAAAGTAGGGAAATTGTGGGAACAATAATACAAAATCCAAAAACAGTGTAGGTTCATTGAAAAACAGCCAAAATTTAAATAAGATTTTAATTATTGTAGGGCTGTAGCTCTTGGTTATCAAGCAATCAAGTTGGGAGATAATGAAATAATTGTAACGGGTGGACAAGAATGTATGTCACGTGCGGAACATTCGGCGAACGTTAGGGGTGCGAAACTAGGAAATTTTACTTTAGCCGATACGTTATTAAAAGACGGATTACATGACGCATTTCACAAAGATACTCATATGGGTAATACAGGTACGTGGTGACTTCCTAGTAGAACCTTCCGATGGGTATTTCTTTGCTGGATTCATTGTGTAAATAATCTATTCTACATTTAGAGGAAATGGTTCTTTTCCGCTTTTTATTTCTCTCCTATTGTACAAAACAAATTATAAAATTTTAATTAGTAACATATTATTTACTCCACTAACAACAAACTATAGTTTTTACACAACTTGGAGTTGAAAAAAAAATGTAATCGCTTCTAGCCGAACATTTAACCAAACTTTACAATATATCTCGAGAACTTCAAGATGAGTACGCTTGTGAATCGCAAAACAAAGCCGAAGCAGCAATAAAGGGAGGTTTGTTCGGAAAAGAAATCGTTGGTGTGCCGCAAAAGAGAACGGGACATTTAATCGTTGAAGACGAATTCCCAAGATTCGGTACGACCGTGGAAAAACTATCGAAATTAAAACCTTGTTTTGTATCCAACGGAAGTGTTACAGCAGGAAATGCATCAGGTATGTACACCATTTTTTTAACAAATCGAGCTACATAGCCTTTTGAGTGAATAATTATTCGCAATTATGGTGCTTAGTAAATTATGCGCAAATATATGAATTTTAAGTAATTTTGCTAAGACATTGTTGTTTCTAATAAGTCATTGATAAGCCTTTTTAAGCAAATGCACAATTTCACCGTTTGGAATTTTTATGAGGGTGTAGAATAGTATATTAAAGTATAAGTGGATATTAAGGTCTTTTAAACACGCAAATAAAGCAAGTGTTTTAAATACCAGTTATCCACGAATACTTTACGCTATTTTTTTTATTGGTGCACTTTGAAATTATAAATACCGGTCTATAACTACTACAACAACAAGAAATGGAAATCATAGATGGAAATAAGAACTACATGTCAAATGGTTGAATTCGTGATGTATATGATGTATACCTTGCGTTGTCATGGAAATGAGAAAAACATAATCTAATTTGTATTTTGATAGAAGTTCAACCTTATTGAGTTCCGTGAATGTCAATATTATTAATTTGAATACCATTTCCTAAGATTTGAAAAATCGAAATATTAATATTTCAAACAATACCAACGGCACTTTCTATTTTAATTTATGAATTTGACATTGTTAAATATTGTTCGAATCAAAGTTTTGACGTTAGAAACTACTGTCAGATCAATGATGAAAAAATTGTCATTTAGACCATAGATTTAGACTTCGTTTCTCGAGTTGTTGATGTTGCCACGGTAACTTTAAATCACGCGCGTGTTTTAAAGTTCGATTTAAACACACTGAGGCGTGCTTTAAATAGCTAAAATGGTTCACCAATAAAAAAAATGTTATTTTAAGCAAATTTTATAAGTAATTATGAATAAACTATGCGCAGAGTAGGTATGCATACACAAATTTCAAATTATGCATAAAAATGATTTTTCACTCATTATATTGTTAGATATGCTTTAAGATATTCAAATTAGGCGCTCTTAGAATCATTCAACCGCTCACGCATGCGCGCCAACGTAGGCGGGCGCCAGGATCTACTTCCTTTTTCCTGTGTCCGTTCGGCATTCGCTGCTTGACATGCGTTAATACATCTAGGAACAAGAAATCTAACAATATATTTAATTTCAATATCCAATGTTTATCTTGACCAAATTATGCACAATCACCTTGCCAAATAATTTGTTACTGAAGCATGAGGGTGATGCATAATAATCAAGTAAGGTGGAGATTCAGTTTCCGTTTAATCAACATTCAGCACAGTTTTTCTTCACACAAAACTGTAGATGCTGGTCGAGGTCGAAATCTTTGTAAGGATGGAATTTGTGTTCATGTAAAATTCTGAAAACTCTGCTGCCAATAATGTATAGGGGTTTCCATTTAAATTGGGAAGGGTAATTTGGGGGATTTTTGACGAATTTTTCCATTTTTTTTTTTTAATTGACTTCTTCAGAATAGCGGATTTCAGTCTAAGGTCTACCATTCAAAACATAAGATTTTTGTATGTTTTTTACCATTGCGAACATCTATATTGCTTTATTAAAATTATGAATACACCCCCGAAGCGTATATCTTGAAATTTAAAATGACTGTTCAGCTGAATACTCAACATATCGGTGGCCAATAATTCTAGGAACTCTTAGCATGTCACCATTTCATTTCTGTTATCTGTCACTATTTATGTCAGATGTCAGTGGAAAAAGTAATTAGAAGAATAGAGATACAACTAACTATAATAGAAATGCTACAAAAATCTAATCGAAAAAGGACATACACAATTAAACGAATATCAACAAAAATAAATATAACTGACATTTGACATAACTTGTGACAGAATAACAGAAATGAAATGGTTACTTGCCAAGAGTTTCTAGAATTATTGGCCACCGATATGTTGAGTAATCAGCTAAAAAGTCATTTTAAATTTCAAAATATACGCTTCGGGGATGTATTTATTATTTTAATAAAGCAATATGGATGTTCGCAGTGATAAAAAACATGCAAAAATCTTATGTTTGGAATGATAGACCTTAGACTGAACTCCTCTATTGTGTGGGGTGGAAAGTTATCATTGGAATGCTCTGTAAAACATTTTAGATTAGTTATCAGTAATGCTTAATAAGCATTCAAATTGTGTTTTATACGTGGCACTTTGTTTTAGGAATAAATGACGGTGCGGCGGCGGTGGTACTAGTTAATGAAAATCAATTGAAAGAAAAAAATTTGACACCTTTAGCGAGAATCGTTGGTTTCGCCGAAGTAGGAGTCGATCCTATGTGTATGGGAACCGGGCCTATAGGTGCCGTAAATAATTTGGTAAGAATACAATTATTAAAAAGTATAATTGAACAAATTTCTTCTTTTTTTATATTTTAGTTGAAAAAAATCGGTTGGTCCAAAGATGAAGTCGATCTATTCGAACTTAACGAAGCTTTCGCTGTTCAAAGCTTAGCGGTTAATAATACTTTGGATGTGGACAAGTCTAAAGTTAATATTACCGGCGGAGCTATCGCTTTGGGACACCCTATAGGCTCGTCGGGAGCCAGAATTCTCGTTACGCTGATACACAACTTGGAAAGATTGAACAAGAAAAAAGGAATTGCGGCGTTATGTATCGGCGGCGGTATGGGCATTGCAATGGCTATTGAATTATAACCAATTTTAATTATTTTTATTGAAAATATTTTATTTTAACGTGAAGGACAATAAATGTATGTTTTTAATAAAATGTTATTTAAAAATATATTATCGTTTCATTTTTCCGAATCGAGATTCTTCGTTCTTTCATATGTTCTGTGCTCAGCCAGTTGTATGGTGTATTACGCCCTCTAGCGGTGCTCGGATTGAAATACAAACACATGCTTTGAAATTCATAAAAAATAGTCTTAAGCTTTGCCTATCCTCACGGGCAAGCCTCTGGCTACACAAGCTGCTTTTGTCATTGTACTAGGCAAATTTTTTTTCGCTAAATTAAGAGCGCGCAGCAAATCTGGTTCCCATTTTAAATCGTCTTCTAAAACCAACGGATTTTTTGAGAAAACTAGAAGAAAAAAATTACTCATCGAAATTTAAAAAAATATATAAGGAAGCTTACCCGTTTTACCTTTTTGCCATTTTTGCTTATCTACGTATTTCCAATGTTTTGATGCGTTCGATGGTATCCAATAACTCATAAAATCGGTACTAAGAACATCAGTAGACTTGTCCGCTACTTCCCATAACATTCCCACCACGCACGGACTAAAATATTATAAAATTTCAGTACTCCACTGATATAATATACTTTTAAGCGTTGAGTGAAATATTATAAAGAGAGGCAACCTCATAGTAATATGCATTTGCTATGACGGTTCCCAAATCCAGCCGTTTCACTCCAGGGCGGTTTGATTCAAGTTGCTGTCCCAAACGGACGCCGCTCTCATAAATTATGTTTACGACTCGCTTTTCATGTCAATAACGAGACCGGTAGATACCATAGAAGTTCGAAAAGCTTATTTTATTTTAAGCTATACAGGGGTAATTAGAGAAATATATATTTAAATTAATATGATTCTTTATCACAAAGGTTTATTTTTAAATGTTAATTACCTATTTCGAAAAATGTTCGGGATATGAATTTGAAAAGGTAAGTAAAAAATAAACTTCAATTTTTAAAATGAATCAATTCACTGTTTTTATCCAGGATCTAAGTAATTTTGTGATACTTATTGTCTATTGATAATCTAGCAGATATTTATCACAAATTCAATTAAATATACCCATTAGCCACCAGAATAGGTAATAGGGCCACTAAATCTTAAATTTTGATCTTTAAATAACGCGTATTTTTTGGATTGACAAAGTTAAATCAGTAGAAAGAGAAGCAGCTGCAGGATACCTTTATTAAAACATTTTATAAATGTTGTAAAATACTAAGTTTGGAGTTTGGTTTATGTGTTAAATTTAATCTATTGTCTTTCAAATCTTTCAATATACATTTGAGAGTAAAATATATACGGACTCTGGTATAGAGACTTGCATAATATTTGAAAGGAAATTGATTACATGGATGATGAAAAGAAAATTTAGTAAATTCGTTCAAAAGGAACTGACCAATTCCCCTTTGGTTAGCTATAGAATTGAATTTTTGTGTTTTCTTGCTTAATGTACTTGTTTATATAATATCCTCATTATAAAAATAAATCCGTAATTTTGTATAAGCAAATATTACAAAATATTTAATGTTTAATTTTTGCTATTAAAGAGAAAAATATTAATATGACTTTTTGCTCATTTCAACAATTAATTAATAAATTTAAAAAATCTATACAACATAAATATAAAACACGAACAACCAATAAACACCGTTCTAAAATAACAGCGCTCGACGGGCGACGTCCCGTATAATATGCCAAATTAAATGCAAGTAAGGACGTAGCGACGTACCGTACCATCCAAGTCACCAGCGGCATCGGTGCTTTACGCGATAAATTCGAACGAGTGAAAAATCTTATATTTTTATTCTGTAATCTTTGCTATATGTTTTATGTATTATGGGTTGCCTATAGGTGCGCTCGGTATGACACTAATATGACATTAATACTATACTACACATTAATTTTTATTTTTAAAGTTAAAATTGGACTTGCACCAGTGTATCTGCAGGATAAGTTCTGTATTAATCTTGATGTACATAACTATAGCACAAGAAATAAGAAAAATTTGAGAATTGAAATGTGTAGAAGAAGTAGTACCTATAACTCTGTTTTTCATAAAGGCATTAATTCTTTCAATAATTTACCAGAATATATTAAAAAAAGTTCATCTGTAAATTCTTTTAAAAGGGCATTAAAGGATTATTTATTGTCGGAGTCAACAGTCACAGTGTGATATGATATGTTTGTTTAAATTTGTTCTAATTTTAATTTCTTAGTGATGTACCTACTTTTTATACTATAACCACAATATGTTGTACTGTTCTTGTTAATTGTATTATGTGTATGTATATTATGTAAGTGGAATTAGTTATTTTTGACTAAATAAAGATATATACATATATATATATATATATATATACTAATATCTATTGTCCTACTCTCGCGCTAAGACAATAGTACAGAAGGGTGAGCAGTCGGAATCATTATGTATTATGATCCGACGAAAGGTGGTTGTGTGTGCGGTGCATCCACCAATTTTATGTCCTTTATTTTATGTGAATTAAGTTGTGTAATAAATATATAAAACCAAAAAATATGAGCATCGTCATTCCGCGCTTAACCCAGAAAAGCCCTGCAGACTTACCAACGAGCTATAAGGTACATATAATAATGTCCAAACATATCTGCTTGTGGATCAGTTCGTACTATTCTACTGCTACCACATCCAAACAACATAACGACGGCTTTCACGTGAGACTTTTGAAGTTTATCCATTGGCAACAAATGACTACCACTACCGTGTCCATTATATCTGAAATAATTTGAAATAAATACCAGAAGGGTTCATAATTTTAAGTATAATTTGAATGATTAAAATGAGAGTTACTTACGAAAATATATCACAAGACGTCAACAGTTCAAAGAATTCAGTTTTGGTCGGTTGATAACCCGAAGTACCTGTCCAAGCGGGTGTCCAATAATTGAAAAATGCCATCATTCTAATTTCCATATTTTCCAAATCCATTGTAGGGTTTACTACGTAAGCTCCTTTATCGTACTCTCTTACTAGCTTGTAACCATCGACGATATCGTTTTGGTGTTCTTTGAATAAACAATAAAGAAAATGAAGAGATGGGAGTCTACATGCTGGTTGATCCTCTAGAACGTCGAGCATTTCCCAAGGAAAATAATCCAAGCTCTAAAAATACATGATTGACTACAATAGCATTAGTGAAGAGGTTTTGGTTTACTCACATCATGCAAAATTAATATGACAGGATGACGTTTGGCTTTTGGATTTTCAATAAGAAGCTTTTGTCCAGCCATTCTGACTGCTTTGACAATTGTACGAATTTTTGTTTTATCTGTAATTTCAGGGAAACAGTATTCAACAACATTCTTCACTTCATTGAGTTTCAAATGTGTATAATTTTTAACTACACAGCATAAAATCGTTTCAATTTTTTGGTCAATTCTTAATTCAGGTAACCTAAAATATCAATACTGAGCATAAAATTGAATTGAATTGTTTCCAAAATGTTAAGAGAAACTTATATGTACTTACTCAGTCTTTAAGCAATTAATAACATCATCTTTTATTTGGGATTCAATGTGTTTATCACAGTATTTGCCAGTTAATAGACATCTCCATTCTTTTAACCACAGTTTTTGCATGTCTTTGATTAGTAACTACAAAATGCATTGCATTTGATATTATTAATCTATCTTATTTTCAACTAACCTTTAATCTATCCTCTACACCTTGAATTTTATAGAAATATTCATTCTTTTCATTATAATTAGAAAACATTTTCTTGCTATGGCTAGTGAGAACTTCTTTATTTTCTTTGAGTATCAAAATAATTTCTTTACACAATTCAACTGCATCTCCTACAATATTCAAATGATTAATCCCAAGTTTTTTTTATTTTATTCAATGCTAATAGTTACCATTAACTGGATCCTTTGGAGCACTGCATGTTACATGAAATGGGTTTTCACCAGAATTACAAGTAAACATGGAAATGTGTATGGAATTTGTATAATACACATCTCGATCTTCATTCCAAATTTCCATTGGATTATACTGAGGAGTCAGTTGAACAACGGTCCACTCTGAAAAATGTACACAAGAAGTATTTCTCCCTAAGCAGGAAACACTGTTTGTATCTGTGATAAATATATTTCCAACTTACCTTGTGGCATCTCATTAATTTGCTCAAGCATTTCCTGTATTTTTTTTTCTTTTGGGTATGTTGAACATTTAATAGTCAAACTTTCTTTACTTATTTCTAGCTGAGTCGATTTTTGAAAAGGATTAGAGTCATCTGCCAATAATTTTTCATACCTGTAAACTGTTTTATTTCTTAAGCCTGGGGAATGTGATTCCATAAGATTATATATTACATCTAATTCATCATTTTCTGGATTTAATAAAGCTTTGCAGCAGTTGACTTCTAAAATAAAGTATTTAAATGAACAAAAGTTTTACCAGTGATGAAGAAATTTACTTTGATATAATGGACCAGATGATAGATGGACATGTTCAAGTTCTTTTAAAATAGCATTTATTTCTTCTGATTGTTCTTTACAATCCATTTTCATGTAAAAGAAATAAATATTACCGGTTTTCAAATTTAAATATTGGCTCTGAACTTATTAAAGGTTATCTTCTTCTTTTTTAGAAGTAGAAGACATCAAGCTCCACATCTTGAGGTCTGTTCTCACAAGCATCACAGACAATCTTTGACAATCCGGATTCGGCGCAAAGACCCTAAAACGTTCTCCCGAGAACACTTTAGGGTCTCTGCGCCGAATCCGGATTGTCAAAGACTGTCCGTGATGCTTGTGAGAACAGACCTATATTTAAACTATAATATTTAATACCAATATGATACACAGCCTTTATCGAACAGGCCACACTGCTGGTCATGGAGACTAGAAAGGGAAGAATCTCGGAGTGGGCGACATCTACAATTAATCGTTCGAAATACTCGGAGGGTGAACAACAAACGAACAAACTAACCCAAATGTGTTTATATGGGTGAAGTGTGAGATTTTTATACAATTTTAAGTGATTTAGGTCGAAAGTGATATATTTTTACGTTATTTTATGAACAATAGTTGTTTCAAATAAACATCAAATCTTAAAATGCAGCGGATTGGAAGAGATAATGAGGTAAGATCACGCAAAATGTGCTCAGTTCCTCAACGTGCATCATACAGTACTTCGGATATTTCTCTACATAAATTCCCTTTGAATCCTAAGGCAGTAAAGAAATGGCAAAAAATCTTGAAGATAGGGAAGCCTAT
>CAJUYH010003788.1:0-30426 GCA_910591685.1 Galerucella tenella | reverse complement strand
ATAAAAATGATTGAAATGAAATAAGCAATAGATATCGAAGAATATTAGATTTAATACTAAATACTATTATAACACCTCTCAAAGTTTTTGAAAAATGTTAACTAAAAAATAAAGACCGTTCACTTAAAAAGAAACAGCTACTTCTCGGACTATATACCCCGACAGACATTGAATAACACTTTTAAGTTGAACGGGGTCGGTATGATCTACAAGATTCTCCGTCCGAGTGCTCTGAAAGCCTAATCCCTGTGTTTTCTTTGGTTTAGTGTTAAGCTAACTATGTGGTTTCATGCAACACTTAAAAAACAACCAACTCAAATTAAAATCATGTTTACTTCTGAACCTATATTATGCAACAAAGTGATAATTTTCCAAAAAAAAATTGACTGGATTTCCAAAACAAACCAAATATTGAAAGATTCTGTTATAATAAACTGAATCTACTGTTTTGAGCAAAATTAATCGATTGTAATAACTTATGTTACACTTAAACGTCCTTTAAACGAGTAGCCACGTCCAAATAATACTCTTTCTTTACCCTACATATCCTTAGAGTCTTATATTGGTTCCATTTGATAGCCCAAAGGGCCTATAACATTGACATTTCAGCCTCTTTTTCCACTTAGTCAATATTGATGTTGAACATAGAACGTGTTTGTGTGGTATACAAGTGTGCTGTAGTAAGTCTACCAGGATAAATAAGAAGTCATTGTAAGGGTAAAGTGAGCGGTAGAATTTGGGTTTATTTCTCCAAAGGGGAGCTAATGGACTTGTTCATTCGAGCTTGTTGGAATTTTCAAAATATTGCTTGGTACAAACTAACTTACACTATAAAAAATTATGTTATGATAAATCAACTGAGTTTATTTGTATAATGTATTTAAATCTATTAAGTTATACAATATGTCCCACTAAGTTGGAATCATATGGAAAACTTTTTTTTTATTATTAATGTTAGGAAAAAAAGTTATTCTTAATAAAAAGTTCTGCATTATCTGTCTATAATACAGTCATTAACATTAATATTGTTAGATTTCTTATTCTTAGATGTACTAACAACCCATGTCAAGCAGCTAATGCCGGGACGGATACACAGGAAGTAGGTCTCCCACCCTGCGCTCGCCCACTTTGGCGCGCATGCGTGAGCGGTTGAATGATTGTAAGAGCGCCAAATTTGAATATCTCAAACAAGATCTAACAATATGATGTTCATCTAAGCGGCTGGACATATTTTAATAAAAGTTTGCTAGGGGTTTTTTTGATAGAATTGCTATTTATTAAAATGAGTGAACTTCTCAAAAAATATTTGCCTTGAGAAAAGCCCAATCTTCAGAAAAGATTATAGAGATACTATAGATAGAGACATTAAACCTGCTCGGAGCCCGTCAGCCTGTAAGAGACAGGTAGAAAGTCTGAGTTCCTGGCTTCCAAAAAGCGAGCGCATGCTATAGGCACAGACTAGTTAAAATAATGTTTACAAGATGGCGAGTCGTTGTGTACTATGCAAAATAGAGAGTATAAGTGATGTTAGACACCGTATTAAATAAGAAGAACCCACTAGAAGTCTAGAAGTTGCAGTCGTATGCGGGGAGAAGCTGCACATAACAATACCTGTCAAAGCATCAGGCTTGTTATGTGCAGCTTCTTCGCGCATAAGACTGCTACTTCTATACTTCTAGTGGGATCTTCTTATTTGATACGGAGTCAACAATACAATATTTCACAGTTCTGAACAGTTTTACAGTTCTGAAACTCCCAGTGTCCCATCAATTGATATAATAACCATATAAATTTATATTATTAACAGAAAATAAACAATGTATAACTACAAATGTCAATATCAACGGCAAAGTGTGTAGTCAGTGTAGCGGGTTATTTATCTAGTCCGTTTAATGACCGAAGACCAACAAGGAGCTACCTTTTTCCCAGATAACTTTAATGTTATAGTTTACCTTTATATTACCATCACAAAACGTAAAACCATTAGCGGGTTATTTTGTCGAAAAAGCCGTTAGAATTTTCTTGTTTTAAAAATTAATTGGATTACTTAAATGTACTAGACAATTTACCAGGACGAAAACGTAAACCTCCGTTATTATTACGGACTAATAAAAGGTTTCTTTTTACGTGCTCCGGAATATATTTCAGTACATTTAACAGAGAAGTGGTGATGCGATGGAAAAGTGAAAAAGAACGCTAAAAATCAACGAACGTAAAAAATTTAACTTCAATTTTCTCGATTAGAATGAAAGAAACGTTTTTGATCAACCATGAGATGATCAAAGAATATTTTTTTTGTTACATTAAAATTTATCTGTTGATTTATATACGATCGAGGACACACAACGTGAATGTTTTATCGGCATTTTCATTTTAACAACTAAGACTAAAGCAAGAAAAACTTACTTTTTCTATAACCTTGAAAAACACAAAAGTATCTGATAGACTACAAATCAAGTGTCTACTAGATCTTCACTTGACTCTATAGTAGTCAATTTTAGAGAGAAAGAGATAAGCTTTATTGACATGGAACATTTGAAAATAGATAATAATAATAATAATAAAGGTAGAGCGTGTCGCGGGACACACGGTAGGAACTTTAGTTCCTTTCAAGCAAAAACTATGTAATACATCTGACGTTATAGATAAACAATTTGCATATTCCTCGGTGGTCGAGTAGTAAGCAAACCAGACCCGGGTTCGATTCCCCGTGAAGACATTTTTTTTATTGTTAATTTTATTTTTAAATAATTATTCTGCTTGATATTAATAACGACAACAGGTAGACGTTTGAAATATTTAGCAGAATATTCATTATTATAGATAATGGTACGGTACCCTTCATGAGGGAGTCCGACGGGCAACATCTACTTATAACAGCATCGTATATTTAAAAATAAAGCTGTAGCATTATAAAAATTGGACATTCAAGAACTGTACGTTTACCACAAAAAAATTAGTGGAAACATTAAATTGAATTGTTAAATTTTCAATTTGAAGTTATATTACAGTTTATAGAAATTTTTATTTTCTAGATTTTTTCTTAAGTGGGTCGTAGAAAAAAAATGCTGTTCGACTCGTCTGAATTGTCCATATCGCACGAGGACGAAGTTCAAGTCATCTACACTAGTTGCACATACTACTATTTCTATCAAAATATGCCCTTTTACATTTAAAAACAACCTGCCAAATGTGAAATCAATTTATCCATCCATTTTAAAGTTATCGAATTAAAACATTCAAGTTTTCAAAATTTCAACACCCTGTATTTCGAAAAGTAAATGTGCTAGACCACTTAATCCTCATATCATTTTGTCCAATTTTACGAGAGGAATCTACATGCAAACGTTGTAATTACCCTTAACGTTCGAGATGCTTATACCATTTTTGCGCGATCGTATTGAAATAAATTCCGAATAAAGTAATTTAAATTTCTTCGAAATGAACGAAATGTCAAAAGTGACATTTATACTTCTCGATCAGTTTAAAATATATTTTGCATTTTGGTGAAATTGTTTTTATGCTATTTATTACTTTTCGACGTCTGAACGGTAAGTGAATCACTTACCGACTTGTTAAACTTAAAAACCAGTAAACACAACCTACCGTCCTGACAACCGATGCTGTAATTAAACAAAAAAGATCAATCGCGCAAAAAAAAAATATGGAAATAATAGTAAAAATTTATCCGAACAAATTCAAGTAGATCACCAGCACTGCGAATACCAGCTTTGCATAAAATTTTAATGTAGCATCGGTGGTTCAGTGGTAGAATGCTCGCCTGCCACGCGGGCGGCTTGGGTTCGATTCCCGGCCGGAGCATATGAATCGCTGCTTCGTAAACGAGAGAGAGACTCAGGAGAGAGCACACGCACGCAAGCAAGGCACAGAACGAAGCAACGTAACGTAACGTAACGATCAGATCTTTTGCGTCGCGACCCCCGGTCGCTCAAACATAACCTGACGTAAAGAACTAAAGTTCCAAAAAGTATTTCAATAACATGACATCAACATAATATAATTTTATATTAAAACCAATTGGTGTGCTGAAACGGGCTCCTTGGCTAATATCAAATTTAACTTACTGGTGTTGAAATAAGTCCTTACGCAGTTTATTCCTGAATGCTGCCAGAGACAGCGAGAACCTTGGCACATCCAGAAAATCACCAACTGAGGCAATTTGATAGGAAAAGGAAGACTTAAATAATTTTTTTTTATGACGAGGGATAGTGATTTTATTCTTTGATCTTAGATTCATATTGTGAACGTCTGTTCAAAATTTTACTTTCTCACGTAAATATGACGGGCTGTTGGATTTTAAAATTTTGTAAAAGAGGCAGTAGGCATGCAACTTCCGTCGATTGAACATACTAAGCCAGCCAATTTCTTCCAGCTTGTAGCTTATTCTGTTTCTTCGTCTGACGCCATATATATTAAACACAGGCATGAATTTTGAACCTCCTGAATACGACAGCAGTCAGATTTTCTGAGATAAAATAAATAAATTCACAACAAATTATAAGGAAAAATGGAAATATTGACTATACTATACAAATAATACAAAACAATATAATATAAAAATTTAGCATACTGGGTGTCCAAGTTTTTGACCCATTTTAACTGCAAAAATTTGGTAACTCAGAAACGGTAGGGAAGAGCGATTTTCGATGAACAATTTCTTTCTATATAAAGTAAAGTTTTTCAGTATAAATTTTCAAATTATTAGTGAAATCTTATATAGGATGTTTTAAAAAATGGTGATTGGCTACATAAAAAAAGTCAGGCTGAAAAATGTAATCTTGAGTCAGAGGACCACACTAGATCTGGAAAGATCGCAATGGAATTAGCAAACTCAATCTAGTAGTTAGTCGAGTATAGTGAATGTCTCGGTGAAAATTTACTTTTCAGGATGGCTCTGTTATTGTCTGGGTGATGTGGGGTTTCTGAATTTCCAAGAAAAGGTAGATTTTGGGCAAATGTAATGGTTTTCCCTTTTGGGAAAAGGACTGATTGATTGATTAGTTCGGTACCAACAGTCAGAGGCTTAGAGACCTTGGCACCTCAGCCCTTAGACTTTTAGTGCTCTTGGTTATGTCGTTTATGTGAAGAGATCAGTACCCCTTTTCAGGTTAAACAGTCTTTTCACTAGGTCCTTTTTGGATAAATCATCCCTCGGATACTCTAGTACTAGGAATCTTTATCTCCAATATGACCAGGCTTCACATTCGTAGATCATGGGAGAGGCTGTTTCCCTACTGATTGTATACATAATATGCTTTCTTTTGGTGCAGTGACCGGTGAGTAAGACTGTCATTTTCCTTACCTGGCATCTGCTGAGAATAAATATTTCATTATGCAGCGACTCCGAGAGTTTTATGACCAGGAGTTTGCTGTGTTCCTGTTTTGTCACGTGTCTTCTGTACGACTGATGTTTAGTTCGAATCCACTGAGATGTACAACCACGTGCATTAGTTTTTGATATCCCAAAATACAGGTTCCAGGACAATTGAATGCATTTTCAGACCCTAGTTTCACTAGGGCGTCTACCCTTTCATTGCTACAATATCCTTGTTGCCGGGACCCACGTAAAAAATACTCTATTATGGTTTGTCAGGGTTAATAGTGTTTTTAGGCGGTCCAAGAACAGTCTAAATTTGATCTGGGGGCCATGCTAAAGACTATCTAGGATGTTCTATTATTGTCTGGGCTATGAGGTTATGTAGGGTTTCTGAATTTTCAAGAAAATGTTACGGTTTTTCCTTTTAAGAAAAGGATAGTTTCGATATGCTTTTTTCCAAAAAAACACTTATTTGTAAAGCGGAATTAAATAAATAGAAATAAATCCAAAACATTTCTAATGTACTCCAACACATACAAACGGCACTTCATCTTTGTTTAGTTAACCAATAACTCCAAAGGCTTATGCCGGAAGGATTTAATCGATTTTATTCCATTTCTTTACTTTTTTTTGTGAATATCATCATTATAGCTTCATTGTACCTCTTGCAGCTCCTTAAATAAAAGAAAAGACAAAAATAACGATAAGTAATTGCTAAATATTGTCTAAAAAAAAAGTCCATCTCGAGCAAAATTGAAACAAACAAGAAGAACTGTTAGAAGAGAGTCCGTAATAAAAAAGCAATAAATGTAATAGCCAGACGGAACGGTTTTGTTCGATTGAGGCAGTCTTTTCATCTGAAAGAGGACAGAAAGAATTAATATCGAAAATTGAAGATTAATGTCTCGTTATTGAAGGAGAGGCACTTCTTATCGTGCTGTTAGCTCATGAAAAATGGATTTAATCAATGAAAGACACAAAAATGTAGTTCGGGAACTATAAACGATCAATGGAAAATTATTTCTTGCGGTTCTTCTTATCTTTTTTTTTATTAAAGTTGCTAGCTTATATGTTCTTTCTCCTAAAATGGAAAATATTTTAAGATTATAAAAAATAAAATACACAAGAATATGGAATACCAACGGTCATCTAGTATACTCTTCCAATGTGAGGACAAGCAAGGTTGACAAATATACAGAGTTCGGCAAAAGTCCGGGACCGGACAAATATCGAAAAAATATAAATTTTGTGGAAAATCTTTTCATACCGCAAACTTCACTCCAACTTAAACTATAATTTGAAAATATTTTGAAATATGCAGGGTGTTCCAATAAAGTGTGGCGTATCAAAGTTATATTTTTTCTAATGGAACACTTATTACACTTATTACATTTTCTGATTCCTCCTAAAAATATAATACTCCTTCATAATGGTTCCCTATACCTAAACACATTTTTCCGAGTTATGCTGACTTTTTTTAAAAAGTAAACAATTCGAAGAAATTAATAACTCATTGATATAACAAATTCTGGCAAATTTTCTCTTACATCCGAATAGTTGGACATTCGTTGAATGTATTCCACAAGTGAGTACTAAATATCTCTTTCCAGGGTGTTCAGAACTTTCAGTTTCATTTTTAGATCATTCAATGTGCAGTATCAGGGTTATTTTTAATGGAACAGCCTGTATTTTGATAATTCATCCTATTTAAAAAATGTCCTTTTTCGAATGGTATAAGGGTGTCCTATATCTAGGTATTATACTTTTCGTGCATTACATTACATATTATTAGTGTGTTCTTAATTTCTATCTATAGGAGAGAAGAATTGAAATATTTGACCAATATCAGTGTATACTGATCCTCACCAACGGAGATTATCCGTCGCACATTAAATGTAAAAATTTTGCCTTTCAGCGGTGATCGGTGCTACAGGTTCTCGACGACAATCCCATGTTGGTAAGGAAAAAGGACTGGCTACTCGCCGTCCGGTAGATATTTAAATATTCCAATGATAATGGTCAAATATAACGTTAAAAATGTGAAAAAAACCTGATAAGTACAGGTAGATTTTCTTCCTTAAATTGACAATTTACAGTATGAAAATATTATCCCCTTCCAGCATATCCTCTAAATTATAAGCACCCCCTTGAAAATTTTAAATAAGAAAGGAGGTCTTGTGGCACCATGTTGGAAAGCAACTTTAGTACTCTGTTCAGCAATATAAAGTTTTTTAAATTCGGTGCAATCATAACTGAGAAAATTAATTTTTCAGTTGTAAAGTTTTGATAATGTATTTATCACAAAGCATAAACAGATACGAAAATACCTGATTATTTCCAATAGACCACACAATATAGCTGATTTAAAATTTAGGATAACGGAGAAAATCAACAAAATAACCCCTGACCTTATTTTCTTTATACGCAAAGTTTTGTGATAGAGACATTATCAAAATTTTACATCTTAAAAATTAATTTTCTGTTATGATTGCACCGAATTTGAAAAAACTTTATATTGCTGATCAGAGGAACAAAATCCCTTTCAAACAAGGTGCCATTCGAACCCCTTTTTATTTAAAATTTTCGAGGGGGTGCTTTTAATTCAGGGGGATTGCTGGAAGGGGATAATATTTTCATACTGTAAATAATTGTTAAAGAAGACTCGAAAAAAATAGAAATAGAGGACTGGAAAAGGATTGCAAGAGATCGAATGAAATGGAGAAATATAACAAAAAAAGTAGAAGCTATCGGCAAAGATTACAGAATAAATATAAGATGTTTCACTCGTTAGAATTTGTCGCGTGACTGTCTGGTGACTTGGATGGTACAGTACGTCGCTACGTCCTTACTTGCATTTAATTTGGCATATTATACGGGACGTCGCCCGTCGAGCGCTGTTATTTTGGAACGGTGTTTATAATTGGTTGCCCGTGTTTTATATTTATGTTGTATAGATTTTTCAAATTAATTAATTAATTGTTGAAATGAGCAAAAAATCATATTAATAGTTTTTTCTTCAATAGCAAAGCTTAAACACTAAATATTTTGTAATATTTGCTAATACAAAATTACGGATTTATTTTTATAATAAGGATATTATATGAATAAGTATTGGTTCTGAGCAAACAAAAGAATGCCTAGAACAGTTCACTTTTCCTACAGAAACTAAAAATGTGCCTTTAAAAGTGTTTACAACAGATTACCAAAATCTATCAAGCCCAGAAGGAAATGCTTTAGTGTATGTTACGGGGTATTTGTTAAAAAAATGTCTAATACAACATTCATGTGAAACATGCTTAAAGTTTGCCCATTCGGATGATAATTTAATAAACAGAGAAACTTTCTTCTGTAAACTAAAAGCTTACACGACAAAGAAGGATGAATTTAGTGGCTTATGTGTACCATCAAGGGACATTGTTGAGAACGTTATTGCGATCGAAAAATTCAATTCTATAGCTAACCAAAGGGAAATTGGTCAGTTCCTTTTGAACGAATTTATTAAATTTTCTTTTTATCATCCATGTAATCAATTTCCTTTCAAATATTATGCAAGTCTCTACACCAGAGTCCGTATAATATTTTACTCTCAAATGTATATTGAAAGATTTGAACGACAATAGATCAAATTTAACACATAAACCAAACTCCAAACTTAGTATTTTACAACATTTATACATTTTTTTAATAAAGTCCTGCAGCTGCTTCTCTTTTTACTGTTTTAAACTTGTCAATCCAAAAAATACGCGTTATTTAAAGATCAAAATTTAAGATTTAGTGGGCCTATTATTTTGGTGGCTATTGAGTAAGTATATTTAATTTAATTTGTGATAAATATCTGATAGATTATCAATAAGTGTCACAAAATTACCAAGATGCTGGATAAAAACTCTGAATTGATTAATTTTAAAAATTCAAGTTTATTTTTCAGTTACCTTTTCAAATTCATATCCCGAACATTTTTCGAAATTATTAACATTAAAAAATAAACCTCTGTGATAAAGAATCCTATTAATTTAAATATATTAATTACCCCTGTATAGCTTAAAACTGTTCTGGTATCTGCCGATCCCGTTATTGACAACAAAAGCGAATCGTAAACATAATTTATGAGAGCGGCGTCCGTTTCGGACAGCAACTTGAATCAAACCGCCCTAGAGTGAAACATCTTATATTTATTCTGTAATCTTTGCTATCGGCCTGTGAGGCTGTTCTATATACACTGTGTTATTTATAAGATGCGTCATAAGGATTCCTGTATAAAACTGTTAATTTTTTACCAAACAGCGTTCATAAGAAATGATATCAGATTTGGAAAGCTCGTTGGAAAATAATTTCAAATGCAATTTCAATTTTCTTAAATTCGGTCTGAATAAATAACACATTGTATGTATGAATCTAATCCTAAGGAACCTGAATAAACTATTATCTTATCAGACATTGCCAATAATAATTATGAGTGATATATAAAAAAACGCGAAATATATATTTTTAATTCCCACTAATTCAACTAGTTTTTATTATCTCCAAATAGATTTGAGACCAATATTACGATGATCTTCTTGTAAATTCTCATAGAATCGATTTGTTGATATAGAACAACGAATGAATGGCCATTGTGTTGCATGTCGAGATTCTTATGGCAGACCTTATGAACCAATATGAAACATAAAAGACCGCAAACCACGTCTTCTGATTGCTTTTTTCTGTTTTTTTTTCATTTTTTTTCCTTCGTGGATAAGTGAACACAAAAACAATTTGTAGCCTGTAATTTGTCGATGGAATTTTGAATCAATAGTGAGATATAGAAATATGGAATGGTCTGGAATGATACTTTTTTGTGTTTGCAAAAAATTCAATTTCCGCTGGGGAATCTGATTTTTTTCAATTACATTATTTTTGTTATTGAATGAACGTATAATAGGCTAGCTCACCAATGATTTCACGCAATTATATTGTAAAATAACAACAAAAGAAAAAACATAATTTGAAAAAAAAACAGCGACATGGAGTATAAAATTTTATTGGACGAAATAGTTATTTATACTATAAAGGATATAAGTAACATTTATTAGTCGAGAACGGTTTTGCGCCCGAGCGATAGCGAGGTCTGGAAATAATATGCATATGCTCTTCGCACAGATAAAGTGCATATGAAGAACTTCCTTCGTACCAAAGTTTCAGCTCATACAATTGAAAAATGACGAGAATAAAAAAAAATTACCAATTTTCCGGTTTTTTCCTAGTTATCTAAAAAATAAAATAAGGAGTTTTTTTCGTTTTAAATGTTTATATAACGAATTATTGAAAAACATTTGCGTGTCCAAAACATAAAAATTATACTACGTAATGTTTTTTATATGATGGGACCATTCGTTTTTTACCAGGATTTTTGTCAAAATTTCCCAAGTAACACATTTCATTTACCAAGCAAATAATGCTACATCGAAGCATATAATTCAGAAAAAATTATAAAGTTTAGCATAGTCTAAGCATAATTTCAGCCTTCCTTAAAAGACGCCTTATCTTGTTTAAGACTGAATATTGCAACCAAGTAGCAATGATTGCTAGTAAGTCATAAAAAGTAGCCAAAAAATAGAGATGATGACTTTTATTTAAAAAATGCCAAAAAAATGAATAGCCAAATTGGAATTTAGTGTGGTCATAAAATGTCTTTAAGTGCTTCAATTAGTTCCATTTATAAGCAATACTATAAAGTTTTGTATTGGAATTAATTTGGATTTCAAATGGAAATTGATTTAAAAAAAAACAAGTATTGCTAACCTCATGATATTTCAGAAACCATTATAGAACATGCAGAAAAAGATTGGAATAAAAATGGAAGGAAAATTACAAAACTACGGAAATTTGAACGAATAGATGCGTACTACTGGCATGTACATAAAAGTAGTAACGCAGCTAAAAGTTACAACGAAATAACTATAGACACAGAAGATCACCTTCCTGGTTCTTGGACAACGTCTCTCTATTGGCCTTGTCGTGGGACTCTTTCTTAACAGGCTAATACCAAGCCTAATAACAAGCAAAAGGTAAATACTTCGATTTTTTCATATTAATTGTTAGTAATCTACTGTCGAACCATTTTTTAATTAGAACTAAGTCTTCTTCCGCGAAATTTTTAACCGAGGCCCATGAACTTCCTTCATAAAAAATAACGGTGTCGTCAGCATAACTAATTATAGACCCCCTTATTTTCAACTTCAAAAGATTATTCACATAAATACTAAACAAAAATGGACCAAGCACCGTTCCTTGAGGAACCCCGTATTTAATAAGTAACTCTTCACTTTTTACACCGTTAACCTCTACACTTTGCTTCCTTTCGTGTAGATAACTAGTTAGCAAATCTAAGATTTTTTTTTTTTATCAATCAATCCAACTAAAAATACTATGAAAAACTTTAATTTCAATTGGATGTATATAATTCATTGATAGGTATCAAAATTGAATATGACAAAACCGTAATTCATAATGAAATAATTTGATTTATAAAGTACATTTTGCTCACAGTTATCACTGTTTTCAGGAAGTATTTCATTCACATTTTACAGAAAAGTAAGGTTTGCAGAGATTTCTAATGGTTCACAATGATATTTTCCAGTTTCAAAAACAATAATAATTGTCATAATATATTGAAGGAAAGATCTCTGCCATCACAGTTGACGATGTTTGTTTTTGTGAACACTTACATGACTGTTGGCATACATTTCCAATATCAATCTAATATTTATCCAAAACAAAACTTCATTACATTCCCAAGAGGAATGTTCAACTGCGCATGATCATTCAAAGCGTTGAAAGCCATATCTGGACTAAACGACTGCTTCTTCATATCGCTTTGACAGCCAATGTTGGCAATCAAATCTAATAAAATGCTCTTTTGGTGCCAATTTATGGCTATTTATGCCTACAAATTGAATTGCTAATAAGCTATCAAATCTACTTTAAGGCTAAATAATCGCGCGCTCCCTTTAGGCAGCAATTACGTAATGAATGCTACATGTAGGAGCTTTAGTGGATGGTTTCAATTGCCTATTAGCTTCAAGAGTGACAGAAAAGTCGATTTTAAATCTACTTCGATGCTTATTGTGTTACTTGGGTTACTTGTATGCTCTATTGCTAGGCCTATATGACATTATTGCCTCACTACTGTTACCACGACCTCTTCTCTCACAAAAAATATGAAGCTTAGCATTATTCAATGCATCTTCTACATTTTAACTTACCATTCCAAAATCTCCTTCCCCTAACTTCTCCAATAGTCTCAACCGGTGTCTGGGAAAATCTAGAAGATGAGCTACTCCTTCGAGTGGTGGACCTTCCGGAAGTTTAATTGGAGTGAATCTACCTGGCGTGAAGTGTTGTTCTCTTCGTTCACCCTGGAAAAAAAATTACTGCATAATATTTTTAAATTATCTACAGGTTCTTCAAAATTGCCAGACTCCAGAAGTCCTGCTCTAAGAGCTGGAGAGTATTTTCAAATCACAGACTTAAATAAAAGAGGAGTTCCATTTAAGAAATTTTTATCACTTTCTTAGGAACCCTGTATATAATAAAGCAGCTTTTGACATGTCACCAATATCCTTGAACTTCCTGCTAATCAACTCGAATAGCAATTTTTATTTTATTATTGGGGTTGTTCATCTAGAATTTTTAATAATAAGATCTGCACCTGTCACTGGAACGGAACCGTTTTGTAGAGCCACAAAATATCGCATAGAAGGGGAAATCGGGAACTTGCTAAAAAAGGAACAGCAGCTTGAACGGAGGTTGACAAAAGGGCGCCTCCATACACAGAGTACTCAGCAAGGTCTATCAACCAGGCTGGATAAGATTCATTTGAAGACAGGTACGACCTGGTGCCACTCACTCAAATGAAGGTCGACACAATGGCACCTCTATACAAAGAGTTTACTGAACAAGTTAGACAAGGAACTCTAAATTGGCATTGAAGTTAAAAATATACAGGGTGTTCTATTTAAAATAACAATTCGACTGCTGTCAAACGTGTCAAAATATTTTCTATGAATTTGTCATAGCTCGTGAACCAAAACTTTTAATTCCTGAATCCGTTCAGTCAAAAAAGCCGCTTTTCGATATCTTAGAGCCTCCGCACACGGGTCGTTTGGCATTCGATGTGGATGCGTCTCGAAGTCGAAACGTCTTCCTCCATTCCACTTCGTAGGTAATGTCAAAGATTACTTAAACGTGAGGACGTAGGGAAACAAAAAAATATACAAAGCATAATTGTGCAAGGTCGAATTTGGTAGATGCCCCTTAATCGGTTTCCAAGTTATGGACTCATCATACGTGTCGGAATTGAAATGATCACCCAGTATATAGATAGATACCATAAGTTGGTCGTGACACAACCTGTATATCCTAAATATAACATAAATGATCCCTTGTTTTCGAAAACTGAGGGTAATGCTATTAGCTTGAACGGCCAGTCTATTTTATCACCCCATTAAAAACGCTATTTCGATATATCTTTGTGTTTGCGTGAGAATTGCGTACATCTCCCAAGGTCCCATTTTCATTTTCATATTTTTTCCCCAGTATAAGTACATATATAACATTCAAAACACTTTCCCTAAATTATGACCGCCATCTCAGAGAATAACTGATGCCGTAAAATGTTACCAACGTTATATAATATAGCAATTCCATCTAAAGGACCATATTTTACGAGGAAAATATACGTGGGTAATAGAAGATGAACAATATCATTTCGGCGTAAAAGTTCGTCAACATATTATTATATCCGTAATAAACTATAAGGATATTATTTGTTCTCTTCTTAAGCTATATTTAATAGTGTTTGCTTTTAGTTGTTATTAAATGAACATTTATATATAAGTCAGCAGGTGTTTTCCATGCGTCTATAGGTACCTATATAATGCTGGTTAAAATAAATTATTAAATGTTGAAATAAAACAATTTAATTTGTTTGAATCTACATCAAAGATTACAGAATCATACTATGATCTACATATTTGAACCTATGTTTAACTTAGTGTGGATTTATGCAGCAGCATTTAACAATTAACATTTATCAATTATAAGTTAAACTACTCATTTCACTATGTCTCCATTTAAGCAGACAATTAACAACTAGCATTTATCATTTAACAATTACGAAGTTGGCCAACTTTTAACTTTCTTAAATTGAATGTACCTAATTTTCATCTAGTGCGCAACTAGTACGCAGATCCTTACTTTTTTCATAGAAAAGCGGTTGACTTAGGGTCCTTAGGGTTATGTTGTGTGTTTGTTTATTTTCAAGTTGTACTAATAAAAGAAAAAAAGTCTTCAATTCTACTATACATCTCCAAAATTGTTCCAATGCACAAATAGACATGAAAATGTAGGGTTATTGTAACTAGAATCTCGGGCTTGTGCGCATGCTTACTATTTTCTCCTAATTTATAATTGTGTCTGCATAAACGATGGCAGTTTTACTAATTGTTCAATGATAAATGTTAATTGTTAAATGCCAATTGATAATTGTTAAACACAGGAGTTTTCTCAAACTAGTGGTGGTGTGATGAAAAATGTTTAATTTATACAGTGCCTTAATACTGAATTTTATGGATATTGACAAAAGTATTATAAAGTCAAGAAATAGTTATTTGTTTAACTAGGCAGCAAATTAGTAGATTGACTGCCGAGGCTAGGAATTCAGCTGAAGCAGTCAATCTACTTTGCTGCCGAGTTGAACATATAATTTTTTCTCCGATTTTTCATATTGATATAGGAGGATATTGTATTTGCAAATTATCTGAGGAAAGAAAAGGTGGCCTATTCGTTCAAAATTGTAGTAATTTTACCATCAATGTTAATAACAACTAAACATATGTTTTTAAATTCTTGTTAAAAGTGTTATGTAATAATTGCTTATAAATGTTTACGTCAAATGTTTTATTCCAATTGAGTATAATCACTTTGCTGCCTAGGCAGAAATGTACCCTCTTTGCTGCCAGGAAAAGTAATACTTTGCTGATTGATATGTGTCAGCAAAATTAATATTTGCTGCCAATCGGAGAAAAACATATTTGTATTCTGTGTCAAAATTAATTTTTTTAAATCGCAGAGCGCTTTCAGCTATTAAGCCATCTTCAGTGCCATACTCGTCAGGTATTCGTTACAAGAAACTTTTCGACAACAAATTGACGTCACAAAGTAACATATCTTAAGATAACATTAATTTAAAATAATCCCCTAATAGGTGACGTCAATGTGTTGTCGAAAAGTTTCTTGTAACAAGTACCTGACGAGTATAGCACTGAAGATGGCTTAATAGCCGAAAGCGCTCTGCGATTTTGAAAAAATTAAATTTTTACACAGAATACAAATATGTTTTCTTGACTTTCTAGTCATGTGTACTCAGCTATAAAGATATTCACAAAAGTATTATAATCTATTAACATTGAAATAAAAAGCAAAAAGTGTTTAAATAGGGATTATCTGAAGTATTTAACAAGTTTACCATGGAACTTAATTCACAACAATCTTACCGGAGAATTGTTGATATCTTTTTGGTCGGAAGATTATCTGAATATTTTTTTCTATTTATCTCAAGAGTTTCTAAAATATTTAATTTGAGGGATTTAGGTTCTATAAGCAAAATTTCAAAATTTGAATCGAAAGTGAGTTGGTTTTCTAATAAATGATTTAAATGGTTTGAATCTAATTTTTGATTGTCATAGCTACGTTTGTGATCTGAAATTCTAGTTTTAAAATTCCTAAAAGTTCTACCTATAAACTTTATCACAGTTGTCATTATTTTAATTTATAAACTCCTGATTTGTTTAATTTTGAGGATTTAGATTTGTTGTTTTTAATGAATTTTGATAAATTGTAATCGGTTTTAAAGCAAATATTCAAGTCTAAAGTTTCTAAAAATGATTTTATTTCTAAGGATGGTATTCCAAAGTATGTTAATCTTTTAAATTGATTATTTTTGTTTTCATCAGAAGGGAATACTTATTTAAGATATTTTCTATTAAATTTGGATCGTAATTATTATCAACTGCTATTTGTTTTGTGATATTTAGTTCTTTGTTGTAATTGTTAATATTTAATGGAACTGTTGAAAGTCTATGTATCATAACTATTTAAGTTTAAAACCAACTTTTCAAATATATCATATCCTTGAAACACTTTTATTATAAATGATACCAATGATGTAAAAAAATATTTGGTGTAAAATTATTGATAATATTTTTTACTTTTCGCCAAGCTTAGGTACAGAAAGTAATGTCACCTGATTTGCAAAATCTAGTTTTTAATTGTTCAGCAATTTTTCTGGTAGTATGAAAAACTATCATTATTTTCAGACTCTCTATCACCCCTCCTGTAACATCCTGTAGCTGTTACTAAAAAAATAAATTCTAGCGAAACATCAATTTTATTGTATTAGCTTCTGTACTAAACAAATACAAAAAGATCCCTGATGAAAATCACCACCTGAGGTCTTCAATAAGAACGCATTAGATAAGGGACAGACGTCTGGCGTCCTCAATATCGATAGGCGTCACGACGCACAATGTCTAAACACTCGCCTGATTGAAAGTACACAACAGCTGTGGATCGCATGTTTGACCACGTTCATACACAGACGTTGATCTTACGGCTTAGATTTAGGGTTACAGCATTTTTAAGGGGAGTGTTGTTTGTTAAGGATAGTTTAGACTATTCTGGAATTTGAATAACATTCAGTTATATGAGGGTTGTTTTGCATGTAGAGATAAAAAAACTCCGTCCCAACGAGGAATTGTTAATTGAATGATGTGGTGCTTCATTTCAGAAAACAGAAACCAACTCGGCGTGGGATTGGGCGAGAATTTTCTCGGTTCAATTTCATTTTTTGACTGACACATCAACTTTAAAAATTCAGTTTGGGTACAGTACAGTTTGGAAACTCAAAGAGGGTTACTGGAAAACCCTTTCGAGAGCCGTAAACCTTCCGCGATATAAGTTATATTAGAAGGAATAGGTAACGCCAAAAAGAGGAAAAGTCTGATTATTGGAAAATGGCTTAGACAATGAAAGAAAGAAAGGTGGCACAATAGAACTCTTAGGGAATGACACCCCAATATACATACAAGCCTACCCAATGGGACCTCTCCTTTCTATCACTTTATTTTTTCTAAATTTTTTTTCCAAGTCTGTAGCTCTATCTAACTATCTATCGCACCCACACCATCGAGTCAGTTGCGCGAATGTTGTCGTGCAGAAAATTTTAAAGGTGGGTAATAAACGAGTATTACCAGCTGTTATGTTTGTTTACGTGAGTGTTATACTATTTAGTATATCGGTATTATGTTTATTTCACCATTTTGTGATCTTTTGTCATTAAAATATTGTGACTTTAAAAAATATTAAGAAGAGTTTGAACTAGTATAAAAATCCAAATATGGACAGTTGTCGGTGTCTAATTATGGAATATTAAATTAAATGCTTGATGTGTGGACTCTGGGCACGTTATGATTGTGCTGGTCCAGAGTTTGATATTTGGATCTGTGACTTTTGCAAGTAGTTTTGTAACTTCTTTCATTTATCACAATATATTATATTTATTTAATTGATCTCAAATATATTAACATCCATTTTTGTTATTGTTATGTTGATTTATGTTTATATTCCATATATGAATACCTATTCCATATTTGGTTACTCATTTGTGATTTTGTTTTTTGTGTTAGCTTTTAATTTGATAACTAATATATTTGATTAAAGGCTGTTAATTACTACATATAAATATATGACTGATTAGTAAGAACATTAAACTGATTTAATTTATATGAAGTTTTTTTTTATTCCAAAAACAAAATGGTATTCCATATTTGGTGACTTTCCTCTACGGAGATTAAAATTAGATTTTTCATTAATTTTCTGAATAGGAAGTAATATCCATCAAGACCTATCGCAATATCCTATTTATAACGAATATAAAAATTGAAGTGCTGTAAGGATATCATCAAATTCAATCCTGAAAAGTAATATTTCATTAAATGTAACGACCAACTTTTATGTTTAATTGTGAAAATAGCGCACATCTCTATCTCTTTTCTGGAATCCATCTCTCTTGTGCCGTCTCTTTACTCCACTTTGTTTAAGTTTCTCTTTTATAAAACGTTCATTTATTTGATTAATGGAGACACATCAAATAAAATTCTAAATTACAATTTGTGGAGTTTGTTATTACTGTTACGTCGTCAGTATAATGGCGAATGTCAAAAACTTAGAAGGGATCGATGCGTTACGAAATAGACGTAAATAAAAAGATTATTAAAGTAGGGATTTTTATTAAAAGTAGCTTAAATTTGAAAAATGACAGCTACGTTTTTTCATCGTAACGGCTTTATCTTGAAGCTAATAAAAGTCATCTGGAGTACTTTGCTTCAAGAAAATAAATTACTATTTACTTTTTAGATATTATTCAGTCAGAAACTATGAGGAACCGTCAAAGGCATGCGCATTAGAAAAAAAGCGTTCGTAGAAACGAAGAAAGAAATTTGCGGTTTGGGATCAGTTGCCAACTATGGTTGAAATAATACCCTTCTTGGTGTACGTCATCGTTTGTGACGTATATCCGGGTTTTCGGCATGTCGTTTATTTTATTTGCTAATTTGACATATATCCTAATCCTAATCAAAATATCTCAATAATGAACCGTTTAAATGTATTACAAATCTTAACCCTAATCTTTGACTTACAAAAATTTGATTGGTTGATGTTTAGATTACGCGCAAGCTCAACCTATCAATCGAGAATTTAAAATACTATGAAGGCGTTACTTTCGTAGCGGCAATGTGTCTTACGTCTTTTTCTACTGTCACACTGACAGTTCTCGACAGGTCTGTACTTTGTTGTTTACGGTCAATTATTATTTATGAAAAGTGAATATTAATCTTATTGATTTATTCATTTAAATAATACAAAAATATACATGGATACACGCAAAAACATCAGTATTTTGAAAGTTTTCGAGTATTTTCAGTTGGAAAAAGAAGCTGGTGATTAATTATTAATTGCATGGCCTTTTCTAATTTGGCTGAATACGATCCTGATGATTTTATTTATCAAATTTAAGGTTAACTTTATGTCAAAATAGCAAAATAAAATAAACGACATGCCGAAAACCCGGATATACGTTTTTTCCTAAGTGTTAGGAGGAGATTAACAATCGATGACGCACACCAAGAAGGGTATTATTTCTACTATATCAGAATAATTTGCTAACCGGGATCAAATTTTTAGTTTGAGCATGCGTATTGTGATGCTGTAGAAACTGACATGAGCCGATAAAGCAAAATACCTGGGTATGTATAATCTTGATAGACGATTGACATGGAGGAAACACATTTTTACCAAACGTCTTGCAATGGGACAACAAGTTCGCAAAATGTACTGGATGATTATAAAAGAGTCGCAGCTCTCACTAGAAAACAAATTGTTACTTTACAAGTGCATAATAAAGCCAGTCTGGACTTATAGCCTACAACTCTGGGGAATTCAAGTTAGAACTAGGCATGACTGAAATAAGCCTCAGGAGAATACCAAGAAAAACAGACTGGGACAACTACAACACCTGTCTGAAAAGAAATCTAGCAATATCCAGAGAAAAGGAAGGGCTAAGCACCATCTCGACCTGGAAAATGAGCTAGAGGATCTGAACAGGGCAATAATCGAGGCAGTCAGAAGAGCATTGAACAGAAGAGGTGTAGACTGCACAACATCCAAATGGATGTCGGAACTGCTCACCACAAGAATAGCAGAGACGAGGACGAGCAAAGACATTGTCTCCATCTGCACTACCAGAGGATGCCCACAGGGAGGAGTAGCATCCCCATTAATGTGGAGTCAGACGTTTGAGGAACTCCTGTGTGGTTTGACGGATCTCCGAGTGATGAATGTCGACAGTACGGATTTCAAGAAAATTCTCACAAAAAAAAATTCCTGTGTTATTAGTTCTCTAAGAGCTGTCTATTTCAGAATTATCCCTCTACGCCTATGAAATACGGTGGACACCACTGGGTGCACTTTTCAATAATGATTTATTACTTTCTCATATAAGAAAACAAAGTAAACATTATATTTCTCAATCAAACAAACATTTAAAAAATGTACCTAATAAAAAAACAATCAAACAATGGTACTTAAAATGTTTGAAATAATCGAACTCTCAAGTTTTAAAATTTATTGTTAACCATCCTCAATTACAATAGTAGATTCTAAAGATAAAAACACTCGAAAATGTTCAGCGTCGATAAAGAAAATGATTACCCAATAAATTATTTTCTTACAATCCTTGTGAAAAAGAGAATAGTCGTCAGATCTTTATTTGGACAATTTAAATGGGAACTAGCAATGCTGAACAGCTCATTAGGTATCAAGATAAGATCTTTTGTCGTTTTATTGGTCGATTGTGAATACAAATAGGTGGAAAACATATTATGTAAGGAGCATCAGTGAAGTGAATTTGCCACTATTTTTGTCTAGCAAAACTTTTATATGTTTTCAAGAAAACATTTTATTTTATAATTACAAAACCGTAGAATGATTTTCTTATTCAGGAGATGAAATACTTTGCATTATAATGAAGGATAGTTTTAAAATTCATTATAATTACATTTTCATTATATTTTAACTACACTTAAATCACATTTTCACTGCCTAACCAGTTAATTATGGATTTGCAAATGCGCATGACAAGTCGATCATTTGCAATTATTTTGAAATTATTAGGTTCTCACGGCCCAAACGTGCTTCACTACTTTTCAAACTATTAGTAGTTGCTCAAAATAGAAGGTATTAATAATGAGAAATAATAGATCATTCTCATCACTTAACCAGTCATTAAGTTGGCAATAGAGTACAAGCATAAACTTTGCTATTGGTGGGAATTGACGCTTTATCAGGTCTCCTAGCACCTTGCATGCCTATTTTTTCAAAAAAATATAAACTTTACTTTTAAAACGACTTTAAAAATCATAAAATTTGAAAGTCCGCCAAAACGCGCTTTACGTCATAAAGATGGCTGCCCATGCAGTGACGTCATTTGTTTACGTTCTTATTCGTGTATCACGCTCTGAGTTCTTGTGACCTAATTTGTTTCTGAAAGCTTTAAATATGATTAAAGCCGAAAAAAACTTTGTATTCCAAGTATTGCATTGTTCCAGTGTGTGAATCAACGTCTATTAAAACTCCAGACAAAATATTTGTTACTTTACCTAGTGGCGCAAGCAAAAATACACTAAAGAGAAGGGCATTATGGTTGCAAGCTGTCCGTCGAAACAAAGACGATATTTCGACAAATACTACTACTTTTGTTTGTGAAGACCATTTTAATGTAAGTACCTACTTCTATGCTGGTAATTTTTATTCTTAAATAGTTTGAGGTTATGTACCTATATGTCTAGGAATCAACCATAAAAACATCAATTTTTTACGACCACACATCGAAATATGGTTGGTATATATTATATAAATAATACATAGTTCAAATCGTACTCACGATAATGCTTTAACTCCTCTTATTTCCTCTGCATTAAAGCAGTTGTTTGACTTCATAAATTCAAGCAGCATAAATGAGTCTACTTTGGGCAAGTTATCAGTTTGTGCTTTTACAAAACCTACGCTAGCCATATCTTTACTCCCAAAATATGAAAAAATCGTCACTGAACACTGAACTAGTAAATAAAATATATTCTTCTAAAAGTTTTAGAATATCCTCGGAAATATCGAATATTTATGTCCACTTTCCACTTTACGTTGACTTTTAGAAATAAAAAAAAGCACACACAAACATGTAATGGTCTCAAACAAACATATAATAGATATTTACGTAATTAGTTATGAAAAGAGCGATATTGTTCAACAAGCGTAATATTTGCCAAAACGAGCGCTAGCGAGTTCTGCAAATTACGCGTGTTGAACAATGTCGCTCTCTTCATAACGTGTTTACGTACAACGTTTTATCTAATTCCGCGCTTTCATAATATTCAATAAAATCTTCAATTAGGTACAATGATAATATTGAAGTGGAATCAAATGGTGTTAGAAGTATTGTTACTATGATGTATTCACCCAGAAAATTGACTTACTTCAAATAACTGTGTCCTGAATAATGTTTTCAATGTTTATAAATCTCAAAATACTATTGAATTAAAATAATGGGTTAATTGTACAGTTTAAATAATGAAATAATTGTCAGTTTTGACAGTACCTACCTAATTAATAAATTATTCTTTGAAACTCATGTGGTATCTCTATGTTGAAACATAAACAGTTACGTAAAGTTTTTACATAACTACTTTTCATAACTGATATATGAAGGTTATGAAAAATGTGACGTTACCTAACGTCAAGGAGTGACGTAAAGTATCACATTTGATAGCGGAATTAGATAAATGATATTTTTACGTCGATGGAGCAATTAATAGTTGATTAAAATACAATATACACACAACTACATATAACCTAATGCAATACCGGCCATATTGACATAAGTAAACACAAGAGATATGACATCACACGTATCATCGGTAGCGTTTGGAAATCCTCGGGTTGTGGTCGGAAAATGCATTGAAATTTGAATTTTATTTTAAAATTTGGGAGTAATTTCCAATGGAAACTGGTTTATTTCCTATTATTAGTAATTTTTGATATCATATTTACTATTATAAATTAATATCCAAGCAAAATATGAAATATGCGTGTACTCTATTGTTGACCAATCATTTTGCTTTGCTTGCTTGTTCTTGAACTGAAACTGTGCTACAACAGTTCCAATTTTTAAATGGTTTGGAATACTAGATTGCTCCCAAACCAACTGGGTACAATCAATAAGGTTGTCCTGGTATGTGTACCTGTAGCAATGCAGTGGAAAACTTGTCAGGGAAAAATGTTTTGACTAGAAATCCCTATAAATTTGACAAAGAGAACTATTTCGATTCTGAATGGCAACAAAACAAGTGCCTACTGGAATGAGATATCACGCTTGAGGCATTTATGAAAGGACCTTCAAAACTCAAAATAGGACTTTGCAAAACATGGTAACGGAGGAGATCAGGCCTATTACTGGAAATGCAGGCCCATTTTGATTGTCGTTTAGGGTACACTTAGCTTAAAATTAATCTTCGTCGAATTGAGAGCCTTCGGTGCAGCTGAACTGAAGTACCTAACTGAAAAGTCAGTTATACTTGAAAAGTTATGACGTCTTTAGATAGAAGTACAATTAGAATAGCTACAATTTCAGCACCTGCATCTATCATTGCTTTAGCATCGTCTGTGTTTGGTGAAAAATGTACAAATCTTTAGATAGATCTCTATTTTGTACCAATAACTGTCACTATGTATGTAAGAGCACTTTCTAGATGTCTTAAAGTGTGCATGCTACATCCCTATATAAACATTAACCTATATATCAATGCGAAAGCTTCACTTAATCTTTCATATTTCCAAACGTCAAGAAAACTGAAAATATTCACGAAAATCGACAATATTTACTTTTCACTGACAAGAATGACGTGTCTTTAAGCTTATGAATTTGGGTCAGGGCAGTTGAAATGTCTCAACGACAAGACAGGGATAGATTTGTTTGATATATAGAAAGGCATTTAGGATTTCCGTGACTATACTCTTTTTCGGTTATGCGTATATAAACAAAATTTTATAAAGTGAAGTAATTTTTAATATTAAAGGGAAGCGTGTTTGGGGGATATTTGAATGGAAAAATTTCGTTAAGTGGAAAACAATTACGAAGTCGATCATCATTTTCCTGAAGGTATTAGTTATAATTTTATAATTAATATTGTTCCGGAACCAGTTTTCAAAAAGGGACCAATTAATACAGTGGGTGGGTAATAAATTTGCATCTGTAGTTTTTCCCTAGGAGGCTGAACCATTCTTAGATTTCATGATGCGGCCTTTTTGAGATACCAAAAAAAGTTCGGGTTACTTTTTTGTGTTTAGCCAGTTGTATAAGTGATTGTTTGCAGACTGTTTTAATCTTCAGAGCCTTTGTCTTTGTCTTTAATATGGGTGCCGGCACATGAGGGGGTTGCAGGTAATAAAATAGCGAACTTATTTAGATAAAGATGGTTCTAAAGGAGACTTTATAGATCCGGAACTAAAAAGGAAAATCGGGAAATGGCTAGATAGGGAATACCAATTCAAATGGAGGTCGACACAAGGGCACCTCCATACAAAGAGTTTACTGAACAAGGTAGATAAGGAACTGTCACCCAGACTGTTGAAACTGGGAAAGAGACATTTCAAGATAGTTACCTACCTGGTGACTGGACACTGAACCCTGAGGATACATTTGCACAAAATGGGCAAAGTTATGAACCCATGTGCAGGAAAAGTGCACTTTGGACTGGAAATAGCACAGCCATCACAATTACTGAAAATCCATCCAGTCAAACTAGTGGCATAGTGGAAACCACTTATGGAATAAAATTCTTTATGTCATTATTTTAGACATTTGAATTGAGTTGTGCGTTATGTGAACATAAATTCAAATGTACAGGGTGATTCACGCAAGTATGCCATAGTCAGTGTTGTTTTTTTAATGAAACTCCCTGTATATTTGCATATTTTTGAAATCTTCTTAATGAACCGATTCCAACAAACTAGATAATGTATGGTCAATTATGAATTATACAGGGTGAAATTTTTATTTTTACAGTTATTAAACACATACATAAAATACCTGATGTATTTGATTTTAATACATAAAAATAAATGCTCAAAATGTTCTCCACCTAGTTGTTGGCAATAGCACAGTCTCCTATAGAAATCCTCCTTAACTTTGTTAAAAGTTTGAGGTGAAATATTCCGTATTTCTGTAGTTATCCTGTCTTTGAGGTCTACAATGCTAGTTGGTTGTGTTGCATATACTTTGTTCTTGAGATAACCCTACAGAAAAAAATCTAACGGCGTAAGGTCTGGCGATCTAGCTGGACTCTCAATAGTACCTCTTCGTCCAATCTATTTATTGGGGAAGATTTCATCCAAATAAGTTCTTACCATTAAAGTATTAAAGGTGTTGCCCCGTCTTGCTGGAACCAAACATTTTCATTCGGTAAGTTAGGATCTATTGCGTTGGGATATAAGTTTGCCAACGCAGGAATAACTTGATTTCTAAGAATATTTAAATATTTTTCAGCTGTCAAATTTCCATCTATAAATATAGGACCAATAATATGGTCGCCTATGATACCGGCCCAAACGTTCACCTTTTGAGGGTACTGAGTATGTGTCTCACGCATCCAATTAGGATTCTCTGCTGACCAATATCTACAGTTCTGTCGGTTCACCTCTCCATTCAATGTGAATGTTGATTCGTCAGAAAAAAGAATGGTACCAAGAGCTATCTCATTTCTGTTCAGCTTATTCATCAATCTTTCGCAGAAATCCATTCTACGATCTGGATCGTCTTCTGTTAACTCCTGCACAAAAGTTAATTTGTAAGGATGAAGTTTTTCTTTATGAACACATCTTAGAACAGTTGTATGACTAACATTATTTTCACGGGCAATTTGACGTGTACTTGAAGTTGGATTCTCTTCGACACTTAACAAAATATCCACTTTCACATCATCTTCAACGAAGTGTAGTTTTCTTTTCAATGGTTTCACATGTCCAAGTTCTCTGAATTGTGCATGAATTTTAGACACAGTACTTTGTGAAATATTAGGCAATTCAGGATACCTGTGATTAAATAAGTTTGCCACTTCAACTTGACTTCTGCAGTTATCCCCGTACCCGATCATCATTAAAATCTCAATTCGGTGAGTCTCAGTTAAATATTTCATTGTTATGTCGACAAGGAAGAGTGTTTGACAAAGATTTTACTTTTTCAGTATCAACTGTCAACACATCAACCACTGACAGAATAGAAAACAATCCACATTATTTACCGATTTAAAACAATCCACATTATTTACCGATTTTGTCTAATTATTGGCGTTTTTAGACAATTTTTAGGTATTTATGATAAAATTCATGGGCGTAGCAGGTTTTGTTTAATATACAAATACGTCTAATAATAAAGTTTAGATTTTTGATAAATCCATATTTAGCTAATTTAAAAAAGTACCAATATTTCAAGTGTAATAAATTAGTAATTTTAAAAATTTCACCCTGTATAATTCATAATTGACCATACATTATTTAGTTTCTTGGAATCGGTACATTTAGAGGATTTCAAAAATAAGCAAATATACAGGGTGTTTCATTAAAAAAAACAACACCGACTATGGCATACTAGCGTGAATCACCCTGTACATTTACATTTATGTTCACATAACGCACAAAAGTTGATGTGTCTCGGCATTTTTTATAATTTTTTAAAATAATGACAGAGAATTTTTATTCCATAAGTGGTTTCCACGCTGTCTAAAGGACACGAAGCTTCTGGAATGGAAGTAGATAACATGGGTATGGTAAAAAGATTTAGTTCCAGTACCTGGTCTGTTTAGTACAACCCAATCGAATGAATGGATGAAATGAAGGCATTGCAGCTTTGATTTCCTGATGCCTCTGAACAAGGCGCTTAAGTTTTCTCCGAATAATGACTTATGTTTCGCTTTCCAATCAAAAATTCTGATGCAGTAAGGTTTTTCTTCGATTTTCAAGTTTTCCCATAAACATTGAATTTAAAATCTCGGATATTTATTATTTGAGTAATAAAATTATGCTCAGCAGCACTTTAAACTAAGTACTTTTGACCTATGCATCGCACTTTCGAACTGAAATATGTAAAAAAAACATTTATGTCGATAAAACTCGTTGCTGCGAGCACCTTTGTGAAATTACAAAATTATTTATGCAGATGAAATTTTGCAGTGCAAGCGAAACTCAATTACTTTTAATTGCAAAATTGTACTCAATGCTGCTACGTTAGAATTCAGTGGATATATAAAGAATAACTAGGCAATGTTTAACTCTGCATTATCTAGATTTAGAGACGTTATGATACCTAAAGGGCGGAATATATGCACCAAAAATTGTTCATAATCCACTTTTTTCATTTAAAACGTGTAATTCTCTTTATTTGGGATTAAAAGTACCGGGTGTCCCAATAAGAATGGCTCTCGACCATATCTCGGGAACCGTTTATAGTAGGTACAGCTTCAGGAAAAAAAATTTATAACAAAAGCGACCTCGAGAAAAACCTGGAAATTATTTACAGAGTTGCAGGTCCACCGCTAGAGGGCGTATTTGGCAGTTAAAATTTTAAAATGCAAAATTTTTCAAAATTTACCCGATTGAGGAGCATATTGAATATTATAATCAGATTCCTCGACAAATTCTGCATATTTTTAATGGGACAAGTTTAAGTCTATCTCTTTAAATAAGGGGTGGGGGAGAGAGGGAACCTTGTTACGAAAAAACGCCTGTAATTCCGGTTCTGCTTGACCGATTTTAATAAACTTGATGTTGTTTGAAAGAGCTTTTGTTAGACAATCGAAAATATGTAAACATGAAGCAGTCTGATCAATAACGTAGATACTAAAGGGCGCTGTTTTATTTTTTTTAAATTCAAGGAGGTCTTTAAAAAGTACATTACATTACTAATAAAACACTGCAAACCGCAAGGCGATATCTCTTTTCTATCCTGAGATATCGTAAGAAACAGGTGAATGGCGGGTTTTGTTCTTCCAACGTCTAGAAGGGTTCACGTTAACAGAAATTATGAATGGAAAGATCTTACATTGGTCTGCAGTAATTTAAACTGTTATCATACCAATGTTATGGTTTCCACTAGATTACCTAAATGTAATGCTGTCGCTACTAGCAATGAGAACGAATTTTAAAATAATGTGATAAATCGAACAATTGAAACCTTCAATAAATAACTGGGTACGTAATTAGTACCGCCCTAGATGTTCGAAATGTCGTCTATCATATTCAATGCATGAAATCAATCGCTGACGGGTAGAGAAAACAGCAGCTGCAATGACTTGTATCATATGTGAGAGCCAATTGCAAAAATCCAACCTGGTATCGAAATCTTGAGCATTCAAACTTTGGTGTAGGACCATGTGATATGAGTACAATATAAAATAGTATAATCATATCAATAGGACTCATTGAAGACTTTCGTTGTTAGTAAACGGAAAATGACTTTACATGCATTAACTCTCGTAATGTTATTACGAATTTTTTTCGCCAGGCCTTTCATTATTTTTATTATTGCTAGATTCCTTCACTTCGCCTCACCTAGGTTATTATCATGTTGTTAGTTAAAAATATATACACAGCATAGGATAATTTCATTAAATAATTTAGTGTATTATTGAAACTTGACATAGCATGTCGGCGAATACATTAGGCATGTTTTCACAAGTTAATAGCTTTGATTTAATGATATTTTCGGTATAATAAGAATGAGAAACATATAAGTAGTTATCACTGGACAAACGAAAAACATCAGTTATCATCAAACCGAGTTTGGGTGTTTGATACAGCGCCACCTAAATCGTAATTCATATTTTAAACTGTATTTGTTGTTGCTGGGAAAATATCGGTTTTTATGGATATATTTATTTTGGTTTACTAATACATCGCTTGAAAACAAATAAAACATTCTTATATAATTGAAAAAATGTAGCACAACTTACTTCACCAGCCTTCTAGACGTTGAAAGATCAACTCACGCCATTTACCTGTTTTTTTACGATATCTTAGGATAGGAAGGAGATATCGCCTTGTAGTTTGCAGTGTTTTAATACTAATTCAGTCTACTTTTCAAAGACCCACTTCAATTTGTATGTTTCCTTTTAAAATTGTTACGAGAAAACACAATATACAAAAAAAATAAAACAGCGCCCTCTAGCATCCATGTTATATATCAGATTGCTTTACATTCACAAATTTTCTATGGTTCAGCATAAGCTCTTTCAAACAACATCAAGTTTATTGAAATCGGTTGAGCAGAACAAGAATTACTGGAGTTTTTTCGTAACAAGGTTCCCACTCTTCCCACCCCCTATTTGAAGAGATAGACTTGAACTTGTCCTATCAAAAATATACAGAATTTGTCGAGGAATCTGATTATGATATTTCATATGCTCCTTGATTGAGTAAATTTTGAAAAATTTTCCCGAGATATAAGAGCCATTCTTATTGGGACACCCGGTACAAATGAATACACATTATATGAGAGGAAGAAAGTTTGGAAGGAGCAGCAACGTTCCAACAAAAGACCCATTGATAGTATTTTGAATTTGCACCAACCAAGTCAGGTAGTTATTTCTGCAGTCCACTGTGTCGTTGAAATGATTTACAGCATTAGTTATCCCTGCCAGTGGCGCCGTGATTCTTACTTATTTTAATTTTAAAATCAATTATACATTGTTATTATTGTTAACTCAGACTTGAACTAAAAAAAATCCAGTTATATTTAACGTGTTCTATATTAATTTTATGGATAGACGTTATAAGAAAAATATTTATCCTGTAAAGGATAGTTACAAGTAAACATCAGACTGATTGACACAAACCTTGATGATATCCGTTGCAGCGTAGTAGTTTTCTGATATGATTGTTCCGTTTTGGGGCAGTGTACCATTTTGAACGTCGTATGTTGGAGGCCGAGAAGATGGAGGCGGCGGCGGTGTCATATTGTAGAAGGCTGCCGTCGGAGGCGGTTGCGTCGAATATTTCATTTCCTCCGGGAAACTGTTGACACTTGTGAAATCTGGAAAGACAACAGGGAAAAATAAGGTCTTATTGGTTTCCAATGACACACAGATGATGTGGTTTATCAGCAGTAAGAATTTTGAGAAATTAAATTAAAATTAGCGAATTCATAAATGAACTGTGAAATAATAAAATACAGATATGGTACGTTCAATATACAAGATTTAATCCACGCTCAACTTATAATTTTTTTTTATTTCTTGATGTTATACTCACATATTTATATTGGAAAATATTGAGATTATTCTATGAAAAAAATTAAATTTTCATAACATGATTATGTCGCTAATTTAAAAATATACATTATAAAGTCTATATAGAAAGGACAAGGAGTAATAAATCATTCATTT
>CAJUYH010003787.1:0-30427 GCA_910591685.1 Galerucella tenella | reverse complement strand
TCATGGGATATATCAGCTTCCAAAACATATTCGTATAAAATTTCATTGCAATGGTGCCAGTAGTTTCGGCAAAATCGTAAGAAATGTGTAATTTTTCATTTTCTTCAACGCCCTTTATCTTGAAAACGGATGGCGTTAGAAAAAAATTTCACTAAGCCAAACCCAATTATTTTTCTGTTTTTTACCTATCCTAGAGACGGTGTTACCTTTTTTTGAAACACCCTGTATAGTGACTATGTACCCCAAGAGGGGTTTAGTCGCCGGAGCGGCTTTTTAGATCCAGATTTTTTGGGGGGATCGGGCTCCATTGCTCAATAAATATACATAATTAATAATAATAAACTGAATAATAATACGAACTGATAAAACAAAAACGACTAACTAAATTTCGAATTAGGATATAACAACATATTTATACCACAATTGACAGTTCAACAAAACTAAAATTATATTCAGTCGAAGGTTACTCCGAGCTTAAACTACCCATTTCCTTAGATTTACATTACTACCAAAGTCAGTCCCAGACTATCCTCGGGGTAGCCTATTCCTTGTCTAATATGCGTTTATTACGGCGGGTTTATCAAGGCCCGGTTAAATCTGTCAGCTACGTAGCCCTCAGCTATCTTTAGCCGCCAGTCAAAGTCTCGGTTACAATAGAAAGCGTTTATCTATGCACCACATAACTGACAGCTAGCTAACTGGAGGCTAAGTGTAATTGAGCATTTGACAACCTTGTTCGGGTTATGAACGTGTAAAGAAGATCACCCGTTACATGAAATATACATATTATTAATTTTATTCGCATATAACATATAAGACAGTGAATCAAGAATATAGTGGGGAAAGTTATTATTTTTCTATTTTACCGTAAGCTTACTCTGACAACATTGTGGAAAATTTCACTTGTCAGTGTCAAAATTGTGGTACTGTTATTTTTATTCCGTCTATGTTGTGCTTTGTTGAGTTGTTTGCAGGTACTTATAAAAGTAGCCGTTCACCATAAAAGTATAATATAATGCAAAAAGACGGATGCTGTGACTTGGCGAGAATGGCTGGAATTTTTTGGAATATCATGAAAACACTGGGTTCGAAACCGAGTAATAAACTCGACATCATCGAGCTCTTCAAAGGGATTTATCCGTTTTTCAACAGTATATGGTCGTCTTTCGTACTCTATAAATTCCAATATTTCGCCAATCTCCAAGTTCTTCATCGAAAGGGTCGTCAAGTTCCACAAGATACATTGACAATAACAATGAAATAAAATACAAACAGAACCTAGATGCTACTAAACTACTATAAAAGAATCAAACAAGCTTCTCGATTTCACCCTAAACGATAATAACACAATCAAATTTAAAGTTGAAATAATCTTTGTTGCAAAATGTAAGCAAACATGAAAAGATCATGACACAGTTGTCAGTTAGAATCTATGGTTAGAATAACGGAACACCACTTTCTCGTATTTAACTGTATGTTCTATGATTAACATCAACTTGATAGTGGCAGCTAGGATAGCCGAAAGTTTGACTACCAGCTAATGCAAACTGGCAGTTGATAAGATAAACACTTTGACCAACAGCTAATTTTAGCCGAAGGCTACAATATTTAACCGAGCTTAAAAAACATCATTGTGGTTTGATTACCAAAAGAATAAGAGAAAAAAGAATAAGTAATGCCACAATGACACAGTTGTCAGTTAGAATCTATGGTTAGAATAACGGAACACCACTTTCTCGTATTTAACTGTGTTCTATGGTTAACATCAACTTGATAGTGGCAGCTAGGATAGCCGAAAGTTTGACTACCAGCTAATGCAAACTGGCAGTTGATAAGATAAACACTTTGACCAACAGCTAAGATTTAGCCGAAGGCTACAATATTTAACCGGGCTTAAAAAACATTATTGTGGTTTGATTCCCAAAAGAATAAGAGAAAAGAGAATAAGTAATGCCACAAGGAACTTACAGAAGATATTTAACCGAGCATTGATAAACCCGCCCTTAATAGCGTATCTGTCAAACTAATGGCTTAAGCATAGAATAAAGTTAGTCTCAGGCTACTCCGTGTTTATTAATAAGACCGTATAAGTACCTCTTTTTCCACTATAAAATTACTTTTTCTACGTTCTTGCAAAAAGAAAACTTTATTGAATTCTATTGAGTAGAAAAATTAGTTCTTCATCTACACTCATCTGTCATTTTACTTGGCGTTTTGTAATCATGACAAACTTAAACATTCAAATTGATGCCATTTTAATCCGTTCAGAGCCACCTACATAAGAAAGTTTTTGGTTTTTTGGATGAACATAGAAAAAAATATTGTATGCAACTCGTGCAGAAAGAGTTGTCCAGCAAACACTTCTTGCATTTGTTGTTGTCAGAGTAAAATGTCAATTCATCTTTCGATCTAATCTGATTTCAAATGACTGTGTTAAAGTAAGAGTAAAAAAGCACTAACAGGTAGGAACTTATTCAAAATACCGGCGCGCTGGCTTTACCTAATTCGTTATAGGAACGCCATTAAAGGCACCGCTTAACTAAAATAGTTCATACTTGTATATTATATTTATCCCGTCTTGATGGAAAGGTTAAATGGAATATTTTCCCTTCCCCCTTCTTGAACAACATTAGTATTGGAAAATTGGCAAATGTTGCCGGGAGCACGCCATAAAAGATTTTCAGGTCCCTGTACTGGTACTGAATTTAAGTCCTAGCCGCTGCGCCGGGACTTGAGTCACTGCCTTCAATAAGTCTAAAGGAATAATGAGTACTTCATGTTTTAGTAGTTTATTTCCAAAATAATGCGTTCTTAGAATTATTTTTTTATTCTGTTTTTAATCGTCGGTTATTTTTGCGACTAAGGCTAATCACCGACGCCGGGAGCACTCTACCCCTAACCGGAAATTTTGGCTAACCCACTAGTGTTCCAACCAGTGGTAGCGTTCTTTAACGAGCTCAACATCCATGGACTCGGGAGCTCGGTTTTATAGTTTGGCAAGTTTATCTGAAGCTATGCGGCATCGGTAAGAGGCGAGGAAAAACATGACGCATATCTGTCAAACGTACAAATGACGTACGGTACCTATTTTACCAAGTAAAACTGAAAATACAAAGGTCACTGACAATACCAACGCCACTGGATAAATCAATATCAGTCAATTGACGGAGTGAGAGGGAAGATCACACGCACGCGCTTGCCAATAAGAAGTCAGCTGGTCGATACAAATCACCAATTATGTAATTCGGAGGGTGTTGTCATTATGGTTTTCGTACAACGCTGCCAGAGCTTGAAGAAGCCCATAAATTTGGAGTGTTAATCTTTTAATATTCATCAATTGAAAAAATAATGTTAATAGAATAAATCCAAGGAAACAAGAACATTATAAAATTATCGTTTAATCATATTTTTAATATTGTTAATAATAAAAAGACCCATTTATAATTATTATCACTACATAGTTAGCACTTCAGTTTTTTCATAGTTAAACGTGGCAATGTCGAATGTTTTCGACTGCATTCCTTTCACGGTTTCAGATAAACTTGCCAAAGTATACGTCTCCTCCGAAAGACGGCATATCTACATTATACCTCGTGCTCATTGGTATAATGCCTGCGAGCTGTGATATGCTAGTCCGCTGTAGGCTGTACGGGCCCTATACGATGGTTTTCCCTGGCTAGGTCACCCATCCAAGTACTAACCATGTCCGACCTTGCTTGACTGTAATTATCGCATCAAACGCGTTCCACTACAGTGCTGAGTCGTCGCCCAGTCGTTTTTAGAATTCCATTATGGTAACGCATTACTTCAAAAGTAACTAAGCTACAATAACAAAAATTAACGCATAATTCGATACTTTTTCAAAAAATTAGCGGTAACTATCTCAGCTCTAGCTCTTGTGATGTTTTAACTAATCATTTTTGTTACAGCCACTGTCAGCGAAATAATTTTTTTAAGAAATATGATTCTGATTGACCGTGATTATGGATGAAACTATATTTCATAAGTGTTTTATCCACCTACGAGTTTAAATTTTCTTCAGGTCTATTGGAAATGCTATAAAACAATTGCTATAATAAATAACTATAGACCATAAAATAACAATGGATTATTTATTTACTTTATTTTTCAGGTGGAAGTGGTACCGTAAGCAGTTCCGCGGCTATGAAACCCAAGAAAGCACCTTTAATGGCAAAAACTCTTTCATTCCTTAAAAATAGGTTCAAAAGATGAAATTAAAAAAGAATTGAAAAATTATATTTCATTCTTTATGTAAAGTTATATGATATTTTGGTGTTTGGAGTAGAAAATTTGCGAGAGAAACCTTGTTATTGTACATAATTTTAGAAATGACACAGAGTCGTTTTGTCATCTGTAAAAAAGTATCATACCTTCAGTAAACGATTTTTAAGAAACATTTTAATTCCAAGTATCTATATTTTAAATATGCCTTGCAAATCTCAAATCTTATTTTTATTCAGATTACCTTAATTTATTAAAAGTATTTTATATATCGACTCAATGAAAATTTTATGGTTTGTTATGCATAGATTAATCAAATTTGAAGTGTTTGTATTTTATTAAATTTTGACCCTGTGAATAAAATTTGTTTGAATGAATGAAATGATTTAGTGAAATTATCAGCCACCATCATTCATGAATTAGCTTTACAAAAGTTGAATGCTCATTTTAGCATTGAACTACTTCAGTTTCCAATTGCCTATGTCAGATAGTTGTTATATTTCTACAGAATTATATAATGAAATTTGAGAAAAAGGTGCTCCAAAATATTTGTATCAATAACAAATTATTTACCAAGACTAGTTAAGATGCTTTGATGTCATTTTGGATTTTGGGCTTTTGAATTCCATTTTTTGCCAAAAGCTGGAAGCCTTTCGAACAGTTTTATTCCCTCAATGAACAGTGGCGTAACTGTATCATGTGGGGCCCGTGGCAAAATCTTTTGATGGGGCCCTAGCAATAAAAATGGTCACGTTGTACTCAGTTTAATTTTAATAAACTTATGTCCCACTGATGACCATAAGCCTCTTCTCTCAAATTCTAGAGCTTTTTTTAATAGACCAGCGTCATTTAAAACTTTTAAAGTGGAAGGCTGCAAAACACTGAAATTTGAAAGAATTTCATTCATTGGAAGGAAACGCGTTTTCAGTTGGCTTATAATGATGTCTAATACTCGATAAAATATGTTCACTTTGAACAAACTTTCCGGATCTTAGAGACGCTCATCTTCGCAACGCTCATCAAAATGGAGTTTTAGGAAATTCAGAGGTAATGGACCACTTTTTTGCTACACTATTTGCTTCCATTTCTAAATCCATACCTTTCCAATTCTTCTAGACAAATTTTCAAACGTTTTAAGGCATTTGAAAAATCGGTGTCTTTAGACTGAAGTGCTTTAGAGGCTGCATCGATAGTAAGTAGGATCTTGCAATGAAAAACCAATAACATAATAAAATTGTAGTTTTCGATCTTCTTTTTGAGTGAAGCAGCTCCATCTCATTCATCTGATTTGCAATTTAACAGAATTGTTTTCGTTAGCGCTTTTTGGACTTCAACAAACCGAACTATTATAACAAAAACGTCATCATAACGTCCTGCCCATCTAGTAGGGTTTAATGTTTTTAATGTTATTAAAATTAAAGACTCACTTTCCTTATTAGATATAAAACTTGATAAAATATTCCATCTTTTTATTAGATTCAAATTATGAGCAGCACAGTGAACATATACGGTATTATTCGGCGTGTACATCTCTAAAAATGAATCAACCTATTTTGTTTAGGTTGGTTAAAATGCTTAACGATTAACTTGATATTGTATTATGGTCTTTAGTTGTCTCACTTTCTCACAATCAATAATATTTTGAAGTTTAAGACTACAAAACTTTGTTGTCGAATTTTATTAAGGTCCATTCATAGTAGATCACACCTCTGGTGAAATGTGAAATGAAATATTTTTTGCGCGATCGATCTTTTTTGTTTGTTTACAGCATCGGTTGTCAGGTCGGTAGGTTGTGTTTACTGGTTTTTAAGTCTAACACGTCGGTAAGTGATTTACTTACCGTTTAGGCGTCAGTAAGTAAACTACGTCTTAGCCCTACATACATTTAAGTGGTCTCAAATAATATATTGCTTCATTCATTACACAAAAGAAACAAAAAAACAAGAAGATTGATATTTTTTAATGAACAGAATCGAACAGAACAATATAAAAAGTAATACCTAAATAGCATGAAAACAATTTCGCCAAAATGCAAATTATATTTTAATCTGATCGAGAAGTATAAATGTCACTTTTGACATTTCGTTCATTTCGAAGAAATTCAAATTATTTTTGCGCGATCGATCTTTTTTGTTTATTTACAGCATCGGTTGTGAGGTTGGTAGGTTGTGTTTACTGGTTTCTAATTCTAACACGTCGGTAAGGGATTTACTTACCGTTCAGACGTCGGTAAGTAAACTACGTCTTAGCCCTACATACATTTAAGTGGTCCTAAATAATATATTACTTCATTCATTACACAAAAGAAACAAAAAAAATAAGAAGATTGATATTTTTTTAATGAACAGAATCGAACAGGACAATATAAAAAGTAATACCTAAATAGCATGAAAACAATTTCACCAAAATGCAAATTATATTTTAAACTGATCGAGAAGTATAAATGTCACTTTTGACATTTCGTTCATTGCGAAGAAATTTAAATTATTTTATTCGAAATTCGAATATTTCAATACGATGGCGCAAAAAATGGTATAAGCATTTCGAACGTTAAGGGTAATACCGGTCTCCAGCAAAATTTTTGTCGAATCCCATTGAATTTTATGCCCCTCTTCCCAAGCATGTTTACATATACCTTACTTAAAGAACTCCCTATATTTGATGTATTTTTTATGTTCACTTATTCGGACTTTCAATGGTCTAGATGTTTCACCTAAATAGAATTTGTCGCATTCACAAGATATCTGATATATGCAATTCTCCATTTTTTGGTTTCGTTTTTGTTAAGATAGATCTCAAAGTATTGTTAGATTTAAAGCTGGTTCGAATATTAAATTGATTACCAAGTTTCTTAATTCTTTCTGACAAACCCCTAACATACGGTATTGTCAAGTTTTTAAACATTATGTTAGCTGAATTATTAATATTATTGTTATTATTATGGGGTATTAACAATGAGCCTTTTTATATATTCTTGATTTCTTTTTTTTACAAATTCTGCCGGGTAATTATTGGCATTTAAAACATTTTTCAGTAGAGTTTTCTCCTTTGTGAAATGATTATCATTAGAACAAATGATTCTGGCCTTATCGTATAAAGATTTTACTACCCCTTTTTTAACGCTTATAGCATGATTTGATTCAAAATTCAAATACCTATTAGTGTGTGTTGGCTTACGATAAACACTTGTTTCATACCCTGTAGGTGTTTTATTGATAAGAATATCCAAAAATGGTAAAAAATTGTTATTTTCAATTTCAAATTTTATAGATTTTTCTCCTTCATTTATACTTATTAAAAAATCATTCAGAGATACTAAGTCATAAGGCCATATCGCAAAAATAATATTGAAAGAGCCCAATAATAAAAGACGAAAAATCAAAGAAAGTGCTTTAATACAACTAAATGCAGATAAATGTGTAGCTAGTATTTCAGCCGAATGTAGTCAAATTTGGTTACCAATGTTAGAAAGAGAAATTTCCAATAATCAATTACCTGCGTTATCAGGATAGCATCATAAGTTTTTATCCAGGTTTTCTTATGATTTATCATTGGAATAGTTGTTAATCGATACACACTTCAATACACAAAATCACCAAACTGAGTTATACATGTTTTGAAAACAAAAATGATCATACACAAAAAAAGTAACAACAAACGCGTTTTATTAATAACATTTCCAAAATAAGCTAAAAAAAGCGCTATCCCAATAAAAACCGTTCCTGGAACGTGCTCTTCACTGGATTCCATTTCTAGCAGACTATCATATCGTTAGAATGTCATAAAATAAAATATTTTATTTCACATTTCACCAGAGGTGTGATCTACTATGAATGGACCTTAATAAAATTTGACAACAAAGTTTTGTAGTCTTGACAACGGTAGCTGGAACGCTACCGAAACGTCGAAATAAAAAATAAAAAACATTATTGTGGTTTGATTCCCAAAAGAATAAGAGAAAAACAAATCCACTAAGTGTCAAATGGAACCTCCCACTTAGTTAAGGGAGGTACGGCGCGAACGAAGTTCCACTTAAATGTTAAGTGTCACTTTTTAGGATAATCGGTGCGAACGGCCCTTCATGGCTTTATTTAACTTGCAATGTATGTTTGTCCGGGTGGAATCTTGCAACTGAATTTGAAATCAGTTATCTTCAACCGATTGAGCTGACATTTGGTGTACACGCTTATTTTGGATCACAATGCATGCTCAGCTCTGTGACGTCCTTCTAATTCAAAGATATCTAAGAAGGGCTTGCTGAGGAGAACAGGAAAACTATTAACGTCACATTAAATCTAAACTATGGGGGGGGGGGTCAAATTGTTGGAAGGTCTAGTTATTGAAGAATTAGACTGTACTAAATTAACAGGCAAGCGACCATGTAACAACGACGATTATATGAAATGCACAGACTTAAAAACATTCCCAATCATAACTAAACAATAAATTAATGATTGAAAAACTTTTTAAAAACAAGCTTTTATACAATTGGGCGGAGCAGAATTCAATGAGACATCTGGCGGAAAAAATTGTAACTGTCGCAACGAGTAAAATAATTCGTTTTACATTGTTTTTGTATTATATTCAAGTCAACGTAATTACCGTAAATTCGTACTTTATTTGTTCAATTTTGTGTCAGTGACAAGTTTAAAACTGTGTTTTTCTATTTCACTCAACTGTTATCAATTCTGAGGTAATATTATTATATAATCAGAGATATTATGGAAAAGGTTGTTATTCTATTTTTTGTTTTCATTGGAGATCAAAGAGAAAATAAGTCGGTATTAAAGATTAAAAATATTACTCAATAAAAACCTACCTTCCCTGCAACTTTTGTCGATATAATTGTATCAAAAATTAAATAAAAACACGAAATCAGACCTAAAACTAAACAGTTAATTGAACGCTTGTTGTACTTTTCACTCAATACAAACCTACCTTCCCTGCATCTTTTGTCGATATAAGTATATAAAAAATAAAAGAAAAACACGAAATCAGACCTAAAACTAAACAGTGAATTGAACGCTTGTTGTACTTTTCACTAATATCAACCATACCTTTTACTCCAAAAATAAAAATATTAGGAGTCAAAATTTAGCTTAACAACACAAAATACTAAAGCACAATCAAAGAAAAAGCATAAGTTTCACAAAACACATGCTGAAAATAACTAAAACAGCAAAATAAAACCACTTAAATATCAAATGGCTTATACGGCAGCTGATTTGTTTTACTCGTTGCTAAGATGACGTTGACATTTCAGAGCGCCATCTATCGAATTCCACTTTTCCCAATTGCCCTAAAGAAAAGAAAATGAACTTTGAATAAAATCAAACCAATCAATTTAGTATATGTATTACCTACACAATTATAAAGATTTACTTGTGTACTTGCTTGGCATACTTATTGAAAGTAATTCTGTGAAAGAAAATGTTTCATACTAAATTGATTGCTTTGAGTTAATTAAAAGTTTACTTGGTTCTATTCAGGGCAATTAAATAGAAGCTTGCTTCTAAGAAATTTTTTCACCATTAATAGTTATTTATGGCAGGTTTATCGATGCTCGGTTAAATATTGTAGCCTCCGGCTAAATCTTAGCTGTTGGTCAAAGTGTTTATCAACTGCCAGTTTGCATTAGCTGGCAGTCAAACTTTCGGCTATCCTAGCTGCCACTATCAAGTTGATGTTAGCCATAGAACATACAGTTAAATACGAGAAAGGGGTGTTCCGTTATTCTAACCATAGATTCTAACTGACAACTGTGTCATGATTTTTTCATGTTTGGTTACATTTTGCAACAAATATTATTTCAACTTTAAATTTGATTGTGTTATTATCGTTCAGGGTGAAATCAAGAAGCTTATTTGATTCTTCTATAGTAGTTTAGTAGCATCTAGGTTCTGTATAGAGTACGAAAGACGACCATATACTGTTGAAGAACGGATAAATCCCTTTGAAGAGCTCGATGATGTCGAGTTTATTACTTGGTTTCGATTATCTAAACCCAGTGTTCCCAGGATACTCCAACAAATTCCAGCTATTCTCGCCAAGTCACAGCATCCGTCTTTTTGCATTCTATTATACTTTTATGATGAACGGCTACTTTTATAAGTACCTAATTGTAGCTCTGACTCCGTGAAATTGGGATATCTTTTTTGTTTTGTGGACATGCTCAAATGCAAACAACTCAATAAAGCACAACATAGACGAAATAAAAATAGCAGTACCACAATTTTGACCCTGACAAGTGAAATTTTCCAGGATGTTGTCAGAGTAAGCTGACGGTAAAATAGAAAAATAATAACTTTCACCTCTATATTCTTGATTCACTGTGTTATATATTATTAACAATATATTAGTAATGATTAAACGTTAGTTCTCCAATGTGCTTCTTTCATTGGTAATAGAGTAATAGAGATGGAGTTTACCAAGCATCTCTAATTATGTAACTGTTATTTCCTATGCTTCTTATAAATACAAATACAAGTAGGTCGTAGGTAAAGTATGGTACGTAACTCGTGTTATAAAGCATTTTACGCACTCACGGAATTACTTTTCCATTCGTGCGTAAAATGTTTCTTACCACACACGTTACGTAATATACTGTTACGATATAAGTGTCGTAAAGATTCATATTACGAAATGGGATGGAAAATTTGATAACCCATTGAATATCGTAATATGAATTTACAAATTTAGTACAATATTTTACCTACGACCCCCCCCTGTAGATTAGATTAGTTTAGAATTGGAGTGGCTCTTTGTCATATCCCACTGCTACCTTTGCAGATCTATTGTGGTCCTCCCTATATTTAGAGCTCAATATCTAGCTTTATTCTTTTTATTAGACCTAATAGCCTGGATACCGCCTCCTTTGCGTAGCTCTCTGTCCTCGGTTTTTCTTCTCCGAATAAGTGAAACCGCACCCTTGCTAGGCCTTCGCACTCACAGAGTATGTGCTCCGCGGTTTCTTCTTCTTCCTGGCAGAACCTGCATAGGCTGTCATCTGCAAGGCCAATTGTGTGCATATGTTTCCTCAGCCTACAATGTCCGGTCAGCATTCCCACCATCACCATCACCATTATTGTGAAAAGTGTAATCGTAAGGAAGGTCATTGTACACGAGTGATAAAGAGTAATACGAAACATCATGTTTATAAAAAACAAGATTCATAGATTCACATACATTCACATGTATTCAATCATTCACATTATTCAGATATGTAGTTCATTGTTAGTTATACATAGTACAGTTTATTTATATTATTTACCTACGACCCTCCCTGTAATCAGTCAATAACACACAGTCGGTATCAATGTAATGACGTCTATTACGCACTGTAAAAAAAACGCACAGCTGTAAAGTAAATCGCACTGCTTCCCTAGCAACATCTTAGCAACTGTCAATAGGCGTCTCCATTTTATTAAAAATTTACTATTTGAAAACATTAGATATAGCCACGTTCAAGTATGAAAAGCACAAGGGCTATGAATATGTATTGATTATAATTGAAAAATGGATTTTCGATTATCAACAACATATTAATAATATTATTAAACGTTAGTTCTTTAATGTGCTTCTTTCATTGGTAATAGAGTAATAGAGATGGAGTTTACCAAGCACCTCTAATTATGTAACTGTTATTTCTTATGCTTCTTATAAAAAATACAAATACAAGTAGGTCGTAGGTAAAGTATAGTACGTAACTCGTGTTGTAGAGCATTTTACGCACTCGCCACTACGCGGCATCGTGCGTAACTTTTCCATTCGTGAGTAAAATGCCCCTTACCACACTAGTTACGTAATATACTATTACCTACTACCAATAATGTTAATTATTTACTCAAAATTAGTCAATATTCCTGAAATTAATGATATTTGAACCATGTAACAAGCAAGCGTTGCGCTCATTGTTGATTTATTTTGCGAACTGTCAATTTTGACGCGTTCACTTCAGTTTGGTATAATTGTATCGACATGAGCTCCGACTATGAAAGTGTTAATTGATATTGATATAGAACTTGCTGCAAATAACGCAGTACAAACCCTAGTACCCGCTAAATCCCGCAATAGATACGAAAAGGAATATAAGCGATTCGAAGACTGGTGCATTCTGCAAACTGTCAACGTTCATACCAATTAATTTTACTTTACCGCACTAGTGCGGTAAAGTATCTCATTACGAAACTCATATCAGTATCGTAATGTTTGATATAACATATTGGTAGTAGGTAAAGTAAGGGAAGGTAACCTGTTTGTTTACTTCCGGAAATCAATCTGATAATTGACGGCTTTACTGACAGTTGGCGATAAAATATGTTACTTCTCTATTTCAGGTGGTAACGGTAACAATGTTCTGAAAGTATTTTCGATAGGTTAGCAGTAGAACGGTGCGATATTTATGCTGCTTGGATAGATTGAATATATATATAAGCACCTAATGTGTAATGGTGTATGGGAAGTTGAATTGATTTCCTTCGTTCAGGATTTTTAATATCAGTAATAAGGAGAATATAATGATGTAGCACAAAAAGAATGTGTAAGGGTAACGACAGTCAAGCTTATAAATCGCAATTAGGTACCTATATGTTACAAACATCTTTCTCGACGTCCATAATTTATGGAGTACTGTTTTATCCAAATTTCTTAAAAATCTTATATTTGTGTGATATAAATTATATTCACAACTATGTACTGTTAATAATAGTTGATTAATTTTAATAGCATTAAAACGTTGAAATACTCCTTGCATTGTTTTAATCCCAATTTTGTTGATCGTTTATATTGAGATAATTCTACTACAAAGTAAGTATAACTAATTTTCTTTGTCTATTATACATAAATAAGGATTTTCTTAAAATCCTCCATACCTACTTCTTTCATTAGGTACTGTACTACTTTACGAATTTATATTTAGTTGGACCTTGGAACAATCAAAAAGCAGAACTGGTAAATAATTCGAAAAATAAGGTCCCAGTTGTGTTCGTGCATGCTGAATGTGCGTTCTATTAAGGGGAAAATAATTTTATTTGGTTTAATATTTGTAACATATTTGCATTTATTATAGATAACATGAGAAAATTGTAATTTCACCTATAATTTTAAATAGCTGACACCTAAAAAAATGAAAATAGTCTTAAGTACTGAAGGTTGTTTAATAAAATATTAACATGATATTTTATTGAAAAAAACTAGTAAGAAATTAACTTTAAAAAGTTGACTTGTGAAGTCTATAAAATCTTCCATCTCTTCTACGGCAAAAGCAGCCCTATGTATTTAATTGTATTTAAATATGATTAATTAACTAGAATCATTCATTGGAATAGCTTTTACTACATATTGTATATATAACAAAAAGGTAGAACGTGTGGCGGGACACACGGTAGGAACTTTAGTTCCTTTTAAGCAAAAATTTTTTGAATCAATAAATAAATACACATATTAATATAAGAATTTATTTTACTCTGGATGAAACTGAAATATACAGTACCTAGTATTAATTATAAATAAAAATAAAAATTTTATCATTAAGTTGATTGGCACAATAGTTATTTATGATACAAGTGCGTGAAGTTATACTTTTGCGCACGAGTTGCGAAAATGCCAAAATATTATATAAAATAATCCGTACAGATTAACAACAACTACTTAAAACCGAATAAAATGGGTATTTAAGGGGACCTCAGATTTTATAAAATTATGTAATACATCTGACGTTATAGATGAACAATTTGCATATTCCTCGGTGGTAGAGTAGTAAGCAAACCAGACTCTCACGCGGTAGACCCGGGTTCGATTCCCCGTGAAGAAGTTTTTTTTGGAACTTTAGTTCTTTACGTCAGGTTATGTTTGAGCGACCAGGGGTCGCGACGCAAAAGATCTGACCGTTATGTTACGCTACGTTATATGTTACGTTCCTTCGTTATGTGCTTGCGTGCTTGTGCTCTCTCCTTAGTCTCTCTCTCGTTCACGAAGCAGCGATTCTTATGATCCGGCCGGGATTCGAACCCGGTCCGCCCGCGTGGAAGGCGAGCATTCTACCACTGAACCACCGATCCTATATTAAAATTCTATGCAAAGCTGGTATTCGCAGGGCTGGTGATCTACTTGAATTTGTTCGGATAAATTTTTACTTTTATTTCCATAATTTTTTTTTGTGCGATTGATCTTTTTTGTTCATTTCGAAGAAATTTAAATTATTTCATTCGGAATTTATTTCAATACGATCGCGCAAAAAATGGTATAAGCATCTCGAACGTTAAGGGTAATTACAACGTTTATATGTAGATTCCTCTCGTGAAATTGGACAAAATGATGTGAGGATTAAGGGGTCTAGCACATTTACTTTTCGAAATACAGGGTGTTGAAATTTTGAAAACTTGAATGTTTTAATTCGATAACTTAAAAATGGATGGATTAATTGATTTGACATTTGGCAGGTTGTTTTTAAATGTAAAAGGGCATAGTTTGAAAGAATTAGTAGTTTGTGCAACGAGTGTGGATATGATGGCCATATCGCACGAGGACGAAGTTTGAGCACGACGACGTAGGCGAAGTGCTCAATCGCTCAAGTGTGATATGGACAATCCACACGAGTCGAGCAGCATATTTTTTCTACGACCCACTTAATAAAAAATCTGGAAATTAAATGAAAATTTTTATAAACTGTAATATAACTTCAAATTAAAAATTCAACAATTCAATTTTATGTTTCCACTAATTTTGTGGTAAACGTACAGTTCTTGAATGTCCAATTTGTATAATGCTACGGTTTCTCTTTTTAAATATACGATGCTGTTATAAGTAGATGTTGCCAGTCGGACTCCCTTATGAAGTGTACCGTACCATTATCCATAATAATGAATAGTCTGCTAAATATTTCAAACGTCTACCTGTTGTCGTTATTAATATCAAGCAGAATAATTATTTAAAAATGAAATTAACAATAAAAAAAACTTCTTCACGGGGATTCGAACCCGGGTCTACCGCGTGAGAGTCTGGTTTGCTTACTACTCGGCCACCGAGGCATATGCAAATTGTTTATCTATAACGTCAAATGTATTACATAATTTTTGCTTAAAAGGAACTAAAGTTCCTACCGTGTGTCCCGCGACACGTTCTACCTTTTTTTAATTGTTAATTTTATTTTTAAATAATTATTCTGCTTGATACTAATAACGACAACAGGTGGACGTTTGAAATATTTAGCAGAATATTCATTATTATAGATAATGGTACGATACCCTTCATGAGGGAGTCCGACTGGCAACGCATCTACTTATAACATCGTATATTTAAAAAGGGAAACCGTAGCATTATACAAATTGGACATTCAAGAACTGTACGTTTACCACAAAAAAAGTAGTGGAAACATAAAATTGAATTGTTTGAAGTTATATTACAGTTTATAGAAATTTTTATTTTCTAGATTTTTTCTTAAGTGGGTCGTAGAAAAAATAAGCTGGTCGACTCGTGGGGATTGTCCATATCGCACTCGAACAATTGAGCACGACGCCGTAGGCGTCCTCGTGCGATATGGCCATCATATCCACACTAGTTGCACAAACTACTATTTCTATCAAAATATGCCCTTTTACATTTAAAAACAAGCTGCCAAATGTCAAATCAATTTATCCATCCATTTTAAAGTTATCGAATTAAAACAAGTTTTCAAAATTACAACACTCTGTATTTCGAAAAGTAAATGTGCTAGACCCCTTAATCCTCATATCATTTTGTCCAATTTTACGAGAGGAATCTACATGCAAACGTTGTAATTACCCTCAACGTTCGAGATGCTTACACCATTTTTTGCGCGATCGTATTGAAATAAATTCCGAATAATAGTATATTAAGTATTAAGAACGGTAAGAGTTGTTTACCGGTCGACAGCAATGTTTGGTAGCGTAGCGAAGCCTCCTATTTTGCTGGAGACCGGTATTATTCTTAACGTTCGAGATGCTTATACCATTTTTTGCGCGATCGTATTTAATTTCGAATAAAATGATTTAAATTTCTTCAAAATGAATGAAATGTCAAAAGTGACATTTATATTTCTCGATCAGTTCAAAATATAATTTGAATTTTGGTGAAATTGTTTTCATGCTATATTTATTACTTTTTTGCGCGATCGATCTTTTTTGTTGATTCACAGCATCGGTTGTCAGGTCGGTAGGTTGTGTTTACTGGTTTCTAAGTCTAAGGGCGAGTTGTACCAAACACCTAAACTCGGTTTAATGATAACTGATGTTTAGACTGTGACTGATTGATGTATTTATTATCAATAATTACATCAGTCTAAACATCAGTCATCATTAAACCGAGTTCTGGGGACCTATTCTCAGCTGCTGAAAGTTGAGATACGCATACGTAATGTATATAAATGCGAAGGTTTCTATTTTTGAACATTCGCAATTGGTTCGCATGCGTATGTATCATTCGAAATTACAGCGAGCGGGATATTTTGAGTGAATCACATATACGAATGCGTATTTGCCATACATAACCTCGCTTTTGTATATGTTTTAAAGTGTATGGTGTATTCATTGACATATTATATGTCAATGGGTGTATTACAATTCATTCGAGATTTTGAGTTCGAGTTAGTTTTTTAAGACTTTTCGTCATTAAATAAATGGCTGCACAGTTTGTTCACTTGCTTTTAATCCAAGCATCAGAAAATGCTGAAGAGAGAGCACCCCAAATTTATGAAAGACGGCGAAATCTCAAAATACCTATAGCAGTTTGCAAGATGCCTTTATATTTACCTTTATTAATATCCATTATTCTTGTATGCTAGAATTAACAAAAATCAGATCTGAGTTCAAATAATTTCCCTTGGAACCCCAAAACACTTCTAGCAGTAAACATAAAACGTGCGTAGAATTGGGTAGAATCCGAAAATTTTAAATAGGCTTGTTCTCATAAGCATCAGAGACAGTCTTTGACAATCCGGATTCGGCGCAAAGACCCAAAAGCGTTCTCGTTAGAACGATTTAGGGTCTTTACGCCGAATCCGGATTGTCAAAGAATGTCTGTGATGGTTATGAGAACAAGCCCAATATTGTACGTCAGGGGATTTGATAAACATCAGCTGAGCCACAGCATGTGCTAATGCTGTATTGCCATGTTTACGCGAGTGTGTTTAGCTAACCGTTCGTAAACACTTTCGAACCACGTATGCGAATAGGAAAGAATACAATATTCATTACGAATGCGCATATAGCCATTCGTAAATTGTTATATGCGAATGCAAATGTGCATATGCTGAGAATAGGTCCACAGGTGCTTGGTACAACTTGCCCTAACACGTCGATAAGTGATTTACTTACCGTTCAGACGTCGGTAAGTAAACTACGTCTTAGCCCTACATACATTTAAGTGGTCCTAAATAATATATTAATTAATTCATTACACAAAAGAAACAAAAAAAATAAGAAGAATTTTTTAATGAACAGAATCGAACGGAACAATATAAAAAGTAATAAATAGCATGAAAACAATTTCACCAAAATGCAAATTATATTTTAAACTGATCGAGAAGTATAAATGTCACTTTTGACATTTCGTTCATTTCGAAGGAATTTAAATTATTTTATTCGAAATTCGAATATTTCAATACGATCGCGCAAAAAATGGTATAAGCATTTCGAACGTTAAGGGTAATACCGGTCTCCAGCAAAATTGGAAGCTTCGCTACGCTCAGCCTCCAAACATTGCTGTCGACCGGTAAACAAACCTTACCGTTCTTGATACTTAATATACTATTTATATTGTTCTGTTCGGTTCTGTTCATTAAAAAATATAAATAAACTTCGCTCCTTTTGTGTAATGAATGGAGTAATATATTATTTAGGACCACTTAAATGTATGTAAAGCTAAGACGTCGGTGAGTAATGTACTTACCGACGTCTGAACGGTAAACACAACCTACCGTCCTGACAACCGATGCCGAGAGGGGGAGCCGAGTAGCTGTTCCTTCTCAGGAGGAATACGTGAAACCAAGGACAGCTCAACGGATTCCTGTGAAATGCAGAAGTCCGATATCAGAATCTTTAGCGTGGAGAGTGGACTATTGTCCTGACGAGTTTGCTGATAGCCGGCCGATGGCCGGAGTCAGCGGGGTCGTCAGAACAATAGGCTGCTTCTGGAAACCTGCCTAATATAAACCGTAGCTAGTGGAAGGTGGTTGATGAGGTATATTCACTAGATGTGGGTGCTTGCCTCAAACAGCTGGCCCAGTGGAAGAAGACCACAATGAAATACCCTCCAAGTCTAGGTGGAACAGCATATGCCGAGGACTGCGTGGTCAAGGGGAAGCTTGATCGTTAATATGCGGACTCTGGATACCTGGGGACATCCACTTTAAATACCCTTACTCCTGCATGCGGGGCTCTGCAGGAGTGGACCTTGTGCTTTTCTAGCTACTCGTGGGATCAACCATATGGATGAAGAAAAGAAGAAAAAAAGGTAGAACGTGTCGCGGGACACACGGTAGGAACTTTAGTTCCTTTTAAGCAAAAATTATGTAATACATCTGACGTTATAGATAAACGATTTGCATATTCTTTGGTGGTTGAGTAGTAAGCATACCAGACTCTCACGCAGTAGACCCGGGTTCGATTCCCCGTGAGGAAGTTTTTTTTTTATTGTTAATTTTAAATAATTTTAAATAATTATTCTGCTTGTTATTAATAACGACAACAGGTGGACGTTTGAAATATTTAGCAGAATATTCATTATTATAGATAATGGTACGGTACCCTTCATGAGGGAGTCCGACTGGCAACATCTACTTATAACAGCATCGTATATTTAAAAAAGGAAACCGTAGCATTATACAAATTGGACATTAAAGAACTGTACGTTTACCACAAAATTAGTGGAAACATAAAATTGAATTGTTAAATTTTTGATTTGAAGTTAGGTATATTACAGTTTATAGAAATTTTTATTTTCTAGATTTTTTCTTAAGTGGGTCGTAGAAAAAATATGCTGTTCGACTCGTGTGGATTGTCCATATCGCACTTGAACGATTGAGCACTCCGCCTACGGCGTCGTGCTCAAACTTCGTCGTCGTGCGATATGGCCATCATATCCACACTAGTTGCACAAACTACTATTTCTTTCAAAACATGCCCCTTTACATTTAAAAACAACCTGCCAAATGTCAAATCAATTTATCCATCCATTTTAAAGTTATCGAATTAAAGCATTCAAGTTTTCAAAATTTCAACACCCTGTATTTCGAAAAGTAAATGTGCTAGACCCCTTAATCGCGCAAAAAAAATTATGGAAATAATAGTTAAAATGTATCCCAACAAATTCAAGTAGATCACCAGCATCGGTGGTTCAGTGGTTAGAATGCTTGCATTGTACGCGGGCGGCCCGGGTTCAAATCCGGGTAGGAGCATATTTATTATTATGAATCGCTGCTTCGTAAACGAGAGAGAGAGACTAAAAGCAAGGCACATAACGAAGAAATGTAACATAACGTTTCGTAACGTAACGCGTAACGGTCAGATCTTTTGCGTCGCGACCCCTGGTCGCTCAAACATAACCTGGCATAAAGAACTAAAGTTCCAAAAAGAAAACAAGCGGGCATGCACCGCAACCGGGCACAAGTCGGAGCAATGTATCCACAGTGCCCAAAAATACAGAAGCATCTTCCTCACACGCGAGCAGACCTCGTGTTGAGGAAGTCAGAGAAAAACAGGAGAGGAGAAAGGCAGGGGCACCTATACCCTCAACTGGTGGAAGTCTCCGGGAGAAATCCTGGACGAAAAAGAAGACCCCCTCCTTCCTGAACTGGGTAAACCCGGAGGAAGCGATGATCCACTAAGGCGTGGAGTTAGTGGAGCGGGGGTGAGATGGTATCTTCGCTTCCTTGAACAGGGACTTGCACCGGAGGAAGCAAGAAAGAAGGCTACAGAGCGCAAGAGGCAAGGAGAGAAGAAAAACATCCCTCCTAAAGGAGAAAAACGAAAGCGGGAAATAGCGACAGCCCAAGCACCGCAAGTACAGGCGAAGGAGAAAAAGAAGGATAGAATAGCCATCCCTTCTTCAACTGGCAGCTATGCAACTGCAGCAAAATTAATAGGAATGGTTCTCCCTAGGGCGTACCCTGAGACTACCCTCAGTGCGGACGACCGAACCTTGCTTGAGAACATAAAAGAAATGTATGCTGGATGAGAACACAAACTCCAGTTTAGTGGCATACATTTCAGACCAGGAGTCGTTCTAATCGACTGTGAAGCACCACAGACTGCAGAATGGCTCCGGCTGATAGTACCCAAGCTAGAGAGCTGGAAGGGAGGTCCAAAGAAGAGAAAGTATAGGTACCTACTTAGGCTCTTCTACAGCAGGAAAGGATCCCAACAACTTTTTCCGTTCTTTGCAGGCATTTTTGTTCTCAAAATTCATAAAGACTATATAATAGTCTCCATAATTCAAACCATAAAACACAAATACAGCACATGACGCAATTATTGCTTTTATTTATTCTATCGTCGGCTTCTGCGTCAATTCTCGCACACTTTCTAGTTTATAGCCATAAAAATATAGAACACGTCCTATATTTTTACTCCGAGAATTTTGGCAATAATTCTATGGCGTGTATAATAAAGCTACATCCTCAATCAATCTAGCGAAGTGGCACTTCAGCACGCGTGCTGCAAAACGGATACCCATCCTCAATCCTGTCAATTCAGTCTGCCTGAATGTTATCGCACATGCGCATTTTCATTGTAATTTTAAGGTAACGGAGGTAATTGAAAAGTTCAACCTGTGATTATTCTTGTAAATAACTACAACAAATTAATATAATTACGATATTATAAAATAATGTATGTTTGTTTACAAAGATAATAGAATAAAATAGGGTTAGGCTACAGTGGCGGATCATGACGTTCGGCAGACTGAGGCGCAACTTACTTCAGCGCCCCTTTCCTTCTGGAATATGCCTACCCAGTAGGCCGTATATTTAAAAAACAAATACAGTTTTTCTCGAATATCATTTTTGATACGAATTCATTACATATTACATAAAATTTAAAAAATAAATATAAAATTCTGCTGTCAACAATAAAAAAAAAGAGAAAACAAAATATTTCATAAAAAATAAATGAAAAATGCTATCACACAAAAGACTTTAAATATGAGCTGAAAAATAAAAATAAAATTCTGCTCTGTCAACAATAACAAAAAGAGAGAAAACAAAACAAAATATTTCATAAAAAAATAAATAAAAAATGCTATCACACAAAAGACTCTAAATATGAACTTTTCTGGACTTTCTTTTTGCAAAGTCATCTATCACATCATCAAAGAACTGAAAGGGATTTCAAATTTTCTTGAGATAAACTATTCCGCTGATAATTTTTTATTCGTTTGAGAACGGAAAATAATCTTTCTCCACTTGCGTTACAAATGGGTATGGTTAAAAATATTTTCAAGATGGTTTCAACATTGGGAAAAGTTGAAGATAGACCGTCTATGATTAGGCGCGATGGTTTTATTCCATGAATACTCAGTATGGAAAAATTTACTTTGTTTTGCCCTGTTTGGCGCCCCCCGCCTGAAAAAATACGAGGCGCGCGCCTCGTGCGCCTCACCTATGATCCGCCACTGTTAGGCTACCTAAATTATTTTCCCATGATTGAATGCGCATGACACAATTCGGCACGCACCGAAAAAGCTTACAGCTTGCAGGCTTGCACTTCCAAGTCGGCGCGAATGTCAGCACGAAATTGAATTGAGGATACTTACGTTTGAGCGTCATTAGAGACTTTTAGCTTGTCTTAAATTTCTCACGTATCCGTATACGTAACGAACTGCGCATGTGTAGTCCCGTTACGTCTCAGCCGATACGATGCGTTGAACGTATTGTTACGTACCCTACTCCGTATACTTAAACGTATCCCTATCCCGACCAAAGTCAGTATTCCGTGCTATATTACATCATCTTTTTTTTTCATCTTCCTCGTCTAGCAGCAATGGATTATTTAATATCGCCCCCATTTTACGTTTTACAAAAATATAAGATTAAATAAAAAAACTTTGAGGTTATACAATTAGAAACAGAACGAAGCGATACGTTTTCTGCTAAAAAGGCTTTCTTGACAATTTCTTTACGTCATCGTAACTCGAATACGGATACGGATACGTGTAAAAACTTATTACCAGCTAAAAGTGTCTATTGTCCCAGCACGCGTGCCGAAGTGCCACTTCGCCACTAAATTGATTGGGGATGTGCCTTAACAGCAGAAATTATTCTTATTATAATTTTCAGAGCAAGTTTCTTGTACGTGTAAAACGGTTCTAAGTCAAAAACTCTTCATTTTTTGAAGACGTTATTGTATGTTTGGTTGCCTACACCACCAATAACTGTCAATATATAATTATAATGTATAATAATATGTGCGTTGGGCTCCCTGCAGAAAATCGTAATCATTTATTAATGGGAGTCATCAATGTATAATTTTGTCTAATTTTGAAAACGTTAATAGCATATGTTAATACACTGTCGACGGAAATATGTATTTATTGTTTACATATGTCATAAGCTTTTAATTTGTCACGCTGAAAGAAAATATTTCACTGTGAAATCAGCTTTAGTTGATAATAATAAAAAAGGACCAAGCTTCCACATTTCAATGAAGCAGATAAAGATAGATATACTCTTATTTCAGATACCTAACATAGAATTTGGCAACAGTGCGTCAATTTCTAAAATGGTAGTTCTTTCCCCTATTCCCCTACCCCACTTCGCATGTCATCATGTTTGTGGTGTGTATTGTATTCCTATCGTAGTTGTTAATTAGGATAGTTCTTACTTAACGTTAGATTTAAATTAATTTTAAGTTTAGTGTAAGAAGTCTTAATTATAATGGAAGAGTACGAGTACGGGTATGTATTTTTGAAAATAATTTTTTAAATAACATGCGTAGCGGTGGCGCTTAAAATTACATTTACGTAAAATTGACGGAAGTTCTGAAGCTGCCATTGTAGTAGTATGGTAGCTTGTAGTTGGTGAGTGGCGAGTGCAACCGGCTGGATTGAAATAAAGTAGTAGAAGTGTTTTAAAATCTGTGTGAATAGTAGCATGAGAATGTTGCGACTTAAACAGGAAATTATGGATGATGACGAGAAAGGGTATTTATATATTTATACCAACGTTTTAAGTACTATGCTTATTAGGTCACAGCGTGTGCTTCTACAATTTAAACATTTTTCCAATAATTATTGAACTTTGGTAACTTCTTTTTAATAATTTAGATACATGATAATTACTACTGTACGTTTATATTCCCGTTGCCCAAAATATATCGTGAATGTTGTGTTCATCTATCAAAATGCTGCTAGCGTTCACCGACCCCGAACCAGTGCTTAGATTTTCATGAATAGTAAATAACCGTTTCTTTTTACCATGTATTTGTACTTTTTATTAGCTTTTACCTAACTATAATTTGAATATACGAACAATAATTTGTAAATATTACAATTCACTTATGTTGCAAAAAAGTAAGTATTTACAAATTGTTTCTCTAAAGGTAGGTTATGTCACTTATACCTTGTACGAGTATTGTTTCTAAATAATCATTTTCCTTCCGTTGCCTAATTTTTAATTATCAATAAGTAATAGTTATCATGACTTATAATTTTGGTGAATTTTTAACGCTATACATAGTAAGTACCTATTTTCCGCCACGTTGTTTAGTTGCCAAAAATGTTATCTCAAATAGGAAACGTTCTGTCACAATGTCGTTAAAATAAATGTAACTTCATGGTATGAATAATATTGATTATCTTGAAAATATTGTTGATATTGAAAAAACGAATTTGTTTCTAGTTGCCTCAACATTTTTTAAATAATCATTTTATAATTAAAATGATATACTTTCACTTTACTTTCTAAGCAGGTAATATTATAGGTCTGAAGTCGTAATTCACAAATTTGAAAGAAAATTTTAGAGGTTTTGCTATTTTTTTGGAACTTCACAGAATCCAGATATTTCTACAAAATTTAGCCAATGGTGAAATGCTGAAGTTGTTGATTTTAATAATTTTAATTGTACTGTACATTTCATTATTTAATTAATAGTTAACTAAATTATAAAGGTTTTTATTTAGAAATGAAGAAATTTCTGCATATTAGAAAATATGCAATTAGGTACTATTCAGTAGTTTTCAAATATTTATATGAACAGTAACACTTATATAAATGGCCTTATCGAAGCGATGGTAATCAGACTGTTGAATACTCATTGTCAAAATGAGGCCAATATCAAATATTCTTCAATAGGTCACTGGGTGTTTTTATTTAGCATTCAGTATTACCCAAGTAGAGTACAGCCTTATTAATTTTTTAAACATCCTTTATAATGTTGGTAGATGCCAAAGAGCCAAAACACATGTTAATATTAGGATAATGTTGTTTCTAGTTATGGCCAGAAATGTTTCTTGAAAATTTCCACAATTTCATTGTCTTTTCCATGTTTGGTAAGTTGAAGGTTTTGCAGGAAATTGTTCCTTTTGACATTCATAAATGTTTCATACATTTTTTCTTTGCTCTTTGGATTTCTGAGACATTCCAATTGGGTGTTTTATACCTACTGGTATCTTCATATTGTAAAGTTGATATTTCATATTTACAGAATATTCTATTTGATTAATTGAACTTGCATTGCCTCCTAATTGATTATTGTTACTACTTAATAATCTAGTTGATAAATCCAGATTTAAGATTTCTTTATTCTTTGAGAATAATGTATGTACATATTACCTATGATTTGTCAGTTTTGGTTTTGTTTCTTTTACCCCAATTGTTTCTTTTATATAATGTAGGTATAATATGTGAAGAATATGTGTTGTATATATTTATTTTTTCAGCAAGCTCTTTGTTGGAGGATTATCCTGGGAGACAACCCAGGATAACTTACAAAGATACTTCTCTCGATATGGAGAAGTAATTGACTGTGTTGTTATGAAGAACGCCGAATCCGGAAGGTCAAGAGGATTTGGTTTTGTCACATTTGCTGACCCTGCTAATGTAAATGTAGTTTTGCAAAATGGACCACATACACTAGACGGAAGGTGTGTAAAGTATATTAAATTTAGTTCATTATTTTTTTGTTAATTCGAATCACATCTTTGAATTGTTTTATCTGGGCCCTTATCGAAGCTATGCTTTTTTGTATTATGAAATGTGTAGTCAATAGAGAGGCCAATATAAAATATTCTACAATAGGTCACTGGGTGTTTACATCAATAATTGCAACAGTATTACCCAAGTAGAATACAAATTGTTCCAATACAAACAGTTTAGATCTTGTTTTTAGAATTATAAATTAAATTTTTTTATATTATATGGCCAATGTCCAATATCCTTGAATCACTTTAATAAGTTTAATTTTCCATTAATATTTACTACATAATCAAGTTTTTACACATTCTTATTTTGTTCTCAGAACAATTGATCCTAAACCTTGCAACCCAAGAACATTACAGAAACCTAAGAAAGGAGGAGGTTATCCCAAAGTATTTTTGGGAGGCCTACCATCAAATGTAACTGAAACAGATCTCAGAAGTTTTTTTACACGATTTGGGAAGGTAATGGAAGTAGTGATCATGTATGACCAAGAAAAGAAAAAATCAAGAGGTAACAAAAAGTAACAAATAATTTTGTTTGTTATTTATAAATTTTTTTTATTACAGGATTTGGTTTTTTGTCATTTGAAGACGAGGAAGCTGTGGATAGATGTGTCTCTGAACATTTTGTTAATTTAAATGGAAAACAAGTAAGTAATTTGAATGAATTCTTGTACAATGCATATTTATGTTGAATAAGACTAATCATGTTTTTTTTTTAAATATTCATTGAAGCCTTACATTTCCATTTTGTTAGAAGATTAACGAAATATTCGTGTGTATCATTGTTTTTTTTATTCTCAAGGTGATATGTTTTCCAATTTCTTTACATAGTAATATTCTGGGCCCATATCGAAGCTATTCTTTTCCTTAATTTGAAATGTAAATAGTCAAAACTGAGGCCAACATAAAAGTATCTACAATAGGTCACTGGGTTGTTTTTTTTAATGAGCATTCAGTATTACCCAAGTAGAAAACAATTAATTTCAAAATTCAGGTTATTTTCTTTATTTCCTTTTCGCTCTGTCTTCTAAATATCTTGAAAATATTGCCACATACACTTGAAAATAATGCACCATACCCATTTTGAAAAATAACTAATTTGAAAAACATTTGGGTGATAAATGTCTACAACAGGTTTACTACAGGGTTTTAAGAAACAAGTTGGCTCTAAACATCGTGCAGCCAGTGTCAATCTGGTGGTTTTAATACTGAACTTTTACTTGAATATGTAAAGGAAACCAACTAGTAGTGCATGATTGGTGTACAGCGCTGATGTATCCTCAAGTATTTGCAGGAACCTTTAAGACTGGCTTCGATTTCATGCGATGAACTGTGTGTCTGATTGAAAGAGGTAACCTCCTGTAACTCAGAAACTATTGTACAGCTTAGAGAAAAAATCTGTATTACGAACTTGCATTTAAGAAACTGCTGCGAAGATGGGAATGGGAAATGGGATTACTTAACAAAAACAGTAAAAATTAACATTGACCTAGTAGAGTAACCTAAAGACTGAATGCTCAAAATGCTTTCCGTCTTTTTCAATGCAGATATTTAATCTGTGTGGTAGAAAAGTTAATGATTGAAAAATGTAACATCGCATTTACAGATTCCCATAAAAAGTTTCAGAAGACCACAGTAAAGAAATATTAATTATGGAAAAAATATAAATCTAGTAAAAACAACTGACTACATTAACTTTTCCAAATGTAGAAGCGATCTTAAATTAAAAGTTGAAATTGCCTATGATAATTTTGTAAAAGTAACCGAACAAAATATTAAAAACGAACCAAAATCATTTTGGTCTTTTATTAGCTCACAAAAAAATAGTACCTCCTCAATACCTAGCACGATGGCATATGATGACAGATCATTAAATAAATCTGAAGACATAGTTGATGGATTTGCTGAATTTTTCTCAAACAACTATACGATACCTAATGACACAAACTTTGTTAACAAACTAACTAACAATACTACACTCAATATATCTTACATCACTGAGGAAGAGGTACTTGTTGCATTAAAAAAACTGAATTCCAAACCAACAGCTGGTATTGATAATATTCCCGCCTTTATAATTAGAGATTGTGCTCAAGTTTTATCTAAACCATTTTTAACATAATTTTCCAAACTGCTGGAAATCTTCATATAAATATCTGTCAGGACTATATTTAAAAAAGGGAATAAAAGTGATATTTCCTACTACCGTCCTATAACTATTTTAAATAATTTTTCTAAAGTATTTGAAACAGTTATCCACAATCGTCTAACCTTTCAGTTACGTAATATTATTATACCAAATCAACACGGTTTTGTTGTAGGACGGTCCACAATAACCAACTTGTTTTGTAAGACAAATGATTTCTGAGGCTTTAGATAGAAGAAAACAGATAGACGTCGTCTACACTGACTTTTCTAAAGCTTTTGATAGGATTAATCACAAACTTTTAATTCGCAATTAGACAGTATTGGTCTTCACCTCATTAATAAATCTAATTAAGTCGTACCTTTCCAACCGCCCCCAGTTTGTTCAATGCCTTGGTCATAAGTCTGTGGTATTCATTCAAACATCTGGGGTTCCTCAGGGCTCTGTCTTGGGACCACTTCTTTATACTTATATTAATGATATCGATGAAATTGAAGCAACGGGTCTAATATTTGCAGACGATTTCAAATTTATTTCTATCATTGACAGTTTACAAGATTGTATTATAATACTTCAAAATAATATAGACCTATTGGACAAATGGTGCATAGAAAACGAATTACCCTTAAATGCTAGTAAATGCAACATCATGTCTCTCCTTAGAACAGACACCTCAATAAGATTTGATTATCAACTGCACAATACCGTGTTAGCTCGCCCCAATTTAATAAGGAATCTTGGTGTTTACTTTGACTCCAAACTAACTTTTGTCGCACATTTTGAAAAACTCTCTGCAGCCTCAAACAAAATGCTTGGTTTTGTAATTAGAAACATGAAACTGTTTAAAAGTTTTTCTACTATGTTCTTGTTATTTTCGACACTTTTAAGATCCAAGCTTGAATATGGAAATGTAATTTGGAGTCCTATTTATAATAATCACATAACGTTACTGGAATGTATTCAAAGACGTTTTTTCAAATCAGCTTGCTTCATGATAGATGGTGTTTATCCAGCAAGAGGTATCGATCAGGAATACTTTTATGGCCGCTTTCACGCACAGAGCCTAGTTAATAGACGAGTAATGCAATCTGTAATATTTTTGTTTAAAATTATCAATTATAAGGTTTACTGCATTTATATTAATAATTTATTATATCTTCGTGTTCCTAGGGTCAACTCTCGTCAAAACCAGTTATTTTATCAGAACAATTACAGGACAAACGTATATAAGTTGTCTCCTCAATATATGATGATTTATAATTATTCAAATATCGAAACAAAAATAGATATTTTAAACTGTCAATTGTCCACAATTAAACGTGCATTTTTAACTACTTAAATCTAATTCTTATAGTGTGGTTATAACATTGTAAGTTTGTAATTTTGTATATTCATTTCAAAGTTGAAATGGGCATGCTGAAGACACTTTTTTTTCTTGTTCTAAAAGTTTTTTTTTCAGTGTGTGTTCATTGTGTCCTATGCATGAATGCTAATATGGTTTGTTTAATTAATTCTTTTTTCTATCATAGATTTTGTTATGTAGAACATATTTGTGTTTGTTCATCTTATCCTGGAATTCGGCGTGTCCCGTTGGATATTGTATTAAAAATAAATAAATAAATAAATGATACTTAGCTTGTATAAAATCGATAAAATGTAACAAAAATTATATAACATATTTATTGAGTCAGTTTATTATAGAAAAATGATGTTTTTATGTTTATTACGAACTATGCCCTCTAGCTCTGGAGTAGAAAACCTAAAAATAATCTCCAGTAGGCAAGGGTTGGTCGATTCTACAGATTTCTTTTAATGAGCTGTAAAGCTGTACATAAGTAGTTTCAGAGACAGCGGGTTACCTCTCTTAACCTGGTACATTAAAGGGCTTTTGTGTAGTAGGTAGAAAGCCGGTACCAAATGAACACACTTTATAATATTATTCATTCAAACAGAGGAATGTATGTGTATGTACCAATATTGCAGGTTGAAATTAAGAAAGCCGAGCCTCGCGATGGATCTGGAGGAAATAAGATGGGAGGTGATCCAGCGTCCGCCTGGGGACCACCACAAGCACCCATGGGTATCATGCAAGGTCCGAACGGACAGATGGGTGGACCGCCAATGAATTTGGGTGCTCCAATGGGACCTAACATGATGCAAAGTTATCAAGGTTGGGGTACTTCGCCGCAACAACAAAGTTATGCTAGTTACGGAACTCCTTCGGGACCTGGATCTTACCAAGGTTGGGGAGCGCCACCTGCTCCTCAAGGGCCGCCACCACAATGGGGAAATAACTATGGCGGACCACCACAGCAGCAGGGTTATGGTTCATATGGTGAGTATGGTATGTTTTGAATTTTTTCATATTTTATTTATGTATATGCTAGTGCATGCCTGCTTTTTGTTTCTTTATTACTTTTTCTTTAACAACACCTACATTGAACTTGGAGTTTATCAACCACAATAATTAATTCGTTTAAACTCACAATTTTTTGTCATTATCAAACAGTTTAAAATGGTGTGTGTTTCGTTAACAAATGAATTTTATTTCAACCCCAACTTCCTGGAATCAAATAAAGTCAATAAATGACTTTTGTCATATATCTTATATTTCTGTTGTGGAATGTTTTATTTATTGATTTTTGATAATCATGTTTAGTTCTGTTGGATAAAAACATGTCATGTTTTAGTGACTATTAATACTAAAAATACATTGCATGAAAACGACTGACACGAAAAATCTTTTTGTCACAAGAAACCACTTGAGGTTTTGTAAACGCATTGTTATTGGTTGTGAGGTAGAACAGTATATTTCGATACTGCGTGCGTGCGTGCCATTTTATTTTCGTGTTTCTCATGTGTTTGTGTGTATTTTTGGTTCATACATTC